>VMDO01024755.1:0-10367 GCA_007922755.1 Pedetes capensis | reverse complement strand
TAGTGTATAGATTGAAGAGATAGGGTGAAAGTATACAGCCCTGATGCACACCTTTCTCAACTTTAAACCACTCAATGTTTCCTTGTTCTATTCGAACAACTGCCTCCTGGTTCATGTACAGATTTCTCATGAGCACAATTAGGTGTTCTGGTATTCCCATTTTCTGAAGTGTTATCCTTAATTTGTTATGATCCACACAATCAAATGCTTTTGCATAGTCAATAAAACATAGATAGACATCTTTTTGATATTCTCTGCTTTCAGCTAATATCCACCTGACATCAGCAATGATGTCCCTAGTTCCCCGCCCTCTTCTGAATCCCACTTGATTTTCTGGTAATTCCCTGTTTATATACTGCTGTAGTCACTTGTGAATGATCTTTAGTAGAATTTTGCTGGTGTGTGATATTAATGATATTGTCCGCTAGTTTGCACATTCAGCTGGATCCCCTTTTTTTGGGAATAGGCACAAATATGGATCTCTTCCAGTCAGTTGGCCAAGTAGCTATTTTCCAAATCTGTTGGCATAAACATGTGAACACCTCCAGTGCTGCATCTGTTTGTTGAAACATCTCTATTGGTATTCCATCAATTCCTGGAGCTTTGTGTTTCGCCAGTTCTTTCAAGGCAGCTTCCACTTCGTCCTTCAACACCATTGGTTCCTCTTCATATGCAACCTCTTGGAATGGTTGGTCATCTACCAACCAAAAAGTTAGATATATCTAATTAGATATAAAATTAGATGAAGAAGCTTAAAACTAGAATTGTGGCATACCAGAGAATATAAATAGCAGGAAAATTCTGTCCCTCTAAGAAGTGAGGAGACACATAGTGGAGGAGATGTTGCCTATACCTCAAAATTCACATCATCTGGTGGGTGTTAGAGCCACAACAGAAGCCTCCTAGTAGGACTTGGATTACTAAAGGAGAGATTATGTTCAATTCTGAAAATGAAAGATAACACAATGTTCTGATTTCCCAGGGGGATAAAGTGTATCAAAACGTGGTGGGTCCCAGAAGCTCATCTAGTCCTCTTGGAGGACTAACCTCTATCATCCAAAGCAACTGACCTTTGCTTTACAGCCAGGTACCTCACTCTTCCCCACTCCCATTGAGTAAACCAAGATGGAACCTGCCAGCTCAGGTTTTCGTGAGGCCTAATTGGCTGAGCCCCATCTGCCTCCTCATTGGTTAAGTCCTTGCCCACATGCCACCCTCAAGCAATTCACTGACAGGCCAGCTGTCATTCCTTGACTTTTGGATGACAGTTGGCTTAAAAGGATATAAACCCCAGACCCCAGAGCCCAACAGCCTTCTGAAATTCATCAAAGAAGAGCCCAAGAGCCCATTCCAATCACTATCTAGGAGTGGTTCACTTAGCCCTCTGGTTCCTTAAGGATCAGAGGCTTACACTTGCTTGACCCACCTATCCTTCAGCCTACCCTTAGCCTGCCTTCAACCTTCATCTGGCCTACCTCCATCCTTGCTTCTACTTATCTGTATCCACCAGATCTTCTTCTCTTCCTCATCAATTCCTCTACAAATGGATCAATTGCTTCAAGAGGCAAGACTCTGAGGTTAACCTCAGGGCCTCCAAAGTGGTGAGGGATATGGACTGGATGAGTGGATGAGCAACTACACCTGGGCATCCCTGCCCCAGCAGCAGGGATAACAGCTGAGCACCTTCATCCCCCTTCTCCCTTCCCTATCCCAACCACCCGTCCCATCCCTATTCTTATAAATAAAACTTCTTTGTTTTTACTCCTGTGTATGACCTTCTGTTCCCCAGCTTCAGTCTCTCACTGGGTGCAGTGTTGAGGCACCCAGTTGCATCATGCCACACAGAGGGTCACAGGTTCGAGTCCAACTAATCCCAACAACACAACCCCTACTCTTGGTGATACTGCCAAAAGCAAAGAGAGGATGGAATAATAGACTTCTCTTTTTCTTCTCCCTAAAATTCTCTTACCACTGTTTTCCATTGCCTGAATCCAGCTGGAAGCCAATTTCCCAAGGGACTTTTGAATCCCATTTTGTCAAGTTTCAGCCTCCTACTCTCCACTCCAATGATGAGAAGGCAGGGTGAGAAAGCAAATGGTCAAATTTTCTGCACAGAACCCCCCAAAAGAGAATTTGTCAAACAGAAGCACTGAGAGTACACAGTGAGTCATGGAAATTGAAGTGAGACAATGGCATCATGTACCATAGGACACATGGTTTACCAACCTGGCCTGGAATGTACACTTTAGCCAGCAACAGGCTGTGAGTGGGATGTGGATGTGTGTGTGTGTGTGTGTGTGTGTGTGTGTGTGTGTGTGTGTGTGTGTGTACTGATAAAGCTAGCTACCTAAACAACTCTTAAGATTCTGGTGCCAAAACAGACTTACTATTGAAATATATCCTTGACTAATCTTACTAATGAGACTAATGCTCAAAGAAGTTTTCTCATTTCACAATGCCTAGGAAACCTTAGCTGGCAGCCATTGCACTGTGGCATCCAATCCCATCAGATCTCAGAAGTTAAGCAGGATCAGGCCTGGTTAGTACTTGAATGGGAGCCTGCCTGAGAACACCATGGGCTGTAGGCTTGGGAGAAGGACCAGGAAACCCACTCCCCCAAAACAATCAGCTATTAAAAACCTTATGAACAGCAGAGAAGCACTAACAATAGTGTTTTGCCTGTTGTACGTGCGGTTGCCATTGAAAACCCTATGAGGGTCGCTATAAGTCAGATACCGACTTGACGGCACCTAACAACAACAACAACATTCGGTTGCTATGAGTTGAATACCAACTCGAGGCCGCCTAATAATAACAACAGCAACAAGGAAGCCTCAAGCATCATGATATTTGATAGAATGATTGGAGTAAATCAATAGCAATTTGCCCCTCAAAGGAGCAATTGGTCCTTGCAGTGTAGGACATACCAGCCACGATGTCATTCAAAAATGACTAGAGAGACTATTAGTTGTGTTGTAAGACATGTCAAATGAATTGGAGTCTTATCCAAAGACAGAGTTCAGTAATAGTAAAGACATTTATTATTATTATTATTATTTTAAATTTTTTGTTGTACTGGGGGTTGACCCAGGACCTTGAGCTTACATGCTTTGCTAGTGCTAGACCACTGAGCTGCACCTCCTGACCATTTTTTTTACTTTTTGAGACAGGGTCTGGCTAAATTATGCAGACTGCCTCTGGTCTCAGACTTGTGATCCTCCTGCCTATGCCTCCAAGCCACTGTAATTACAGGCATGTGCCACTGTGCCCAGCTGGTAAAGAGATTTTTTTAAAGCAATTTGTGGCAGAGTAGATGGTTTTATGAGTGCAAAAAAGATATTCATGGAAATAGCAACAAATATCTTTGCTTACTGTAAAGAATGTATACATGGATACACAATTTTGAAGACAAGTATTTGATCCAGTATGAACAAATGGGAAAAAAAGTTGCACTGCTCTTATTAATGAAACACTGTTGTATTCCAAATGCAAATTTCTTTGTTATTAGGTGCAATCAAGTCAGGTCAAACTCATAGGGACCTTCATGGAGTTTTCATTGGCTGATAGTTTTCAGGATTGCTTCAAGAGTGGATTGCCAAGCCCTTCTCCCATTTCTGCCATGCTGGGGATTGAACCTGGGTCCTCAGAGATCCAAATGCAAGAGAGGTCTTTAAATACTTACTATATACTAAGATAGGTTAAAAAGTGAATCAAGATAACATATACTTAAAAATAAACTGTTTCTTAAATTACATAATTCTAATATTATTTTGATTTAGAATTTGTTACTCTTGAAAATTATTTCTATGTATATAATTGTGATATCATTATAAATGCCTGCAGCCTTACCACTGTGGCATTGAACCAAGTCAGATCTTGGAAGCTATGCAGGGTTGGGCCTGGTTAGTAACTGGATGGGAGGCTACCTGGGAATACCTGCTGCTGTAGGCTTGGGAGAAGGATCTGACAAAAACAATCCACCATTGAAAACTCTGTGAATAGCAAAGAAACACCAATAATAGTGTCAAGCATGGCACATTGTCTGGGAGTGTTTCGTTTTATTGTATATATGGTTGCTATGAGTCAGATCCAACTCAAGGGCACCTAACAACAACAACAGATGCAATTTAGTAATAAAAATAATTGCTATTTACACAAATGCATAAACACACGTGACAGCAAAAATAATTTTCTTTAGTGCTGTCTCTGAACTTGTTATTACATTCCAGAAGATGAACTAGTAGAAAATATATTATATAATTTAAAATTTATAATAGTTTATATGATTTCATATAATTTTTGACATAATATTAATTATATGTAGCATATATAATATAGTAATATAATATGATTTATACTATAGCTTATATAAATTAATATAAGCTATGTAATTTCACATAAACTCAGAGTACATGATTACTGTAATTTATATTCTTGTGATAAAATCCCAAATGTGACATATTAATTGTTATATATGCTGCATTGTTTAAGTATAACTAACCTTGAAAGAGAATCTAAAAGGAAGTATAGTATGTGCTTTTCTAGGCAATAAGAGCCAGATGGTTGGGACTAAACATTTGCTCTTGGGTTTTGAATGTGATTCTGAGGAATAGGAAAGCAAAAGCCTGTGTCTTCTATAGAAAAAGCAAGGTTGAACACATTCACATAAAAGAAGAATCAGTCTACTTAAGAGACCTCTTCTTACACATTTGTTTTGAGTGCTACATTAAAGTATTCAGGATTAAATTAACCTCCTAGCTGGAGGATGTAGGGGAGACACAGCACACTTGAAAACAGAAATAGATAGAAATAACCAAGATAATCAATATCAAATTTCTTCCCAAACATGATTTATTTCACTCTTGGAAGAGACATATAGTTTCTCTTTCTACCATTTAATCTCATTACACCTTGCTGCAATCTTCTCAAACTCACTCATAACTATGGTGTGTAGTTGAATTTAGGGCTAGGGTGTAGCTCAGTTGGAAGAGTACTGCTCTATACACTCAGAAGCCCTGGATTCATTTCCCAGCTCTGCAAAAATGGGAGAAGGACCTGGCAGCCCACTCCTGAAAAAATCAGCCATTGAAAACTGTATGAATAGCAGAGAAGCCCTGACAATAGTGCCAGGCATAACACAGTATCCATGGAGTGTTTCATTCTGTTGTATGTAGGGTCACTATGAGTAGGACTGGACTTAAGGGCACCTAACAATAACAACAAATTTAAGTTATGGTGTTGGTAGAATTCTTATGTGTAGAATCACTGCTTAAATTTGCTCTTTGATATTTCTGGAAAAATTTTATCAGGTATTTTGTGCTAAGCATATTGGCAGAACTAGTTTGAATCTCACCAGCTGTGAATCAAGGACTTTGACACAACTGCCAAGAAGACTGCTGTGAGGATTGCCTGCATAGGCACGTTATTTTTGAGAGACATTTTAAATAATGAAAATGTTAAAACAGCAATAAGCCATACTTGGGGTCAACATGTATGTAATCCTTAAATTTGTCTTCCCCTCTGTATTCCTGTGCTTCTTTGAGACATGCCAGGGCAGCTCCCTCCTGATTCTTTTCTTAAACTGATACAATGTATAATCTCATTTCACTAAAGGGAAGTTCCCCCAATAGAAAAATCTAAATAGTGGAACATCTTTTGATCTTACTGTCAGTGCCCCAGTCTACGGCAGGTCTTTCTAGACTCATGACACACTAGGTGCCCAGAGTTTGTTGCCCAGGACAGACATCGCACAGGACATGCCCTATGTTAAATAAAATTGGAGGGAGCATGTGCATGGCCTTTTTTTATTTTTTATATTTTTGATCTGGTGCCTCACTCCCTCAGTAAGTTCTCATTTGTGTCTCGGATGCCGCCCCCCCCCCCACTCTCTCTCTCTCTTTTTCTTTCTCTCTTCTCTAGCTGAGTGCCCATGTGCATTCTAAAGTGTGGATTTAATAAACTCTGACTTTGTTTCACTCTCTGATTCATCCTGAAATTCTTCTCTGGGGTGAAGCCAAGGAACTAGCATAATCTGAGTGGAGAGTCCAACTAGGGGAACTCCTCAGGCTAGGCAGCCATGCTCACTGTACCTCTCTGCTATGCCACCTGTGACATACATAAAAGTTTTTCCCAACTTGAAGACTGTGTTAACTCCCATATGGGTAGTTCAAAATCCAGACATTCTTTTCTTATCCTCCAGGAGTTTTGACTGATAAGAGCTTACTGTATTACCGCTCCTGTGGAAAAAAGTTTCTATCTCCTTCGCTTATGGGTATACCCATTTTCTGGGATGATGAATTCAACTGTGAATACAAAACTTTCCCCTTTTTCTTAATTTAAGGCAACTGTAAGGATCCATCCCAATGCAGGTGAGATTTTAACCAATCAAGACCTTTGTCAGGATTGAATTGCATTTCAATTTCTCCTCTCCTTCCTTTGAAAGTTTTCCCCAGTATAATTTTTGTAAACTACTCTTATATATGTCCTGAGTCTTATATAAGGTCCCAGTTCAATTCCCAGCACCGCAAAAATGGGAGAAGGGCCTGGCAATCCACTCCCAAGGCAATCCCAAAACAGTCAGCCATTGAAAACCCTAGGAGGGGCGCTATGAGTTGGATGCCGACTCGATGACACCTAACAACAACAACAACATGAGTCCAGAAAAGAACACTGGAAAAATTCATGCTGCACTGGCCAAGCAAAGGTCTTACTGGAAAAGACTTCTCAAGTTTAGGTTTTGTCCTAAATCATTTGCTTTGGGCTAGCAATCCAGCTCTACTTCCCCCATAAAAACCATTAGTGAAAAATGTTTTATGAGTGACTTCACTTGCCTTGTAAATTACCAATAATTGTTAATTCAAGTATTGCCTGGAAAGAGAAATTTTGGTTTTTAAAAGAAGTCACCTGAGGATTACATACATTTTATAAACAAGTCTACTGCCATATTCCAGCAATAGGATTTATTCTGTGGGTGGAATAAAACATGTAGTTAAGTAATCCTTTAAATACACTTGAAAAAGATAATAAATAATCTACTTTTTGACCTGATTCTCTATCATGCAAAAATAAATGAGAAAGTACATAGCCTGTGAGAATTTAAAATCTAAAAGGACAGATAATGTTGGGGTCTTTCTGGGGTTTCTCTCTCTCTGCATTGTGGGTGGAAGACAAGAGGTGGTTGCCTGATATTGCACCTGGTGGCAAAGCTGTGGCTGGAGAACAGAGCCTCATGCACAGGATAAGAGGACAGGGGTTTATTCACAAAGGAGGGGAAAGGAATGGAGAATTAGGGAGAAGGGAAAGGGGAGTTGGAGAAGGGAAGTGCTCAGCTGCTGTCTCTGCCACTGGGGCAGAGATTCCTGGGTTTCCTTCCTCTTCCAGCTTGCAGGCTTTGCCACTTTGCAGGACCTGCACTTGACTTTTGGAGGCTTGCCTCTCAGAGTCTCGCTTCTGTAAGCTGGTGGATATCCGGCATTGTAGAGGTCGGGGTAGGATAGAGGTGGTAGGTGAGTTGAAGCATGATGAAGGCAGGTTGGAGGAAGGCTGAAAGCGAGGCTAAGCGGGTGAGTAAATGGGCGTTGGGCGCTTAAGGAACCAAAAGGACCCAGTGAGCTTCTCTTGGATAGTGTTCAGAATGGCTGCTGAACTCTGATCTCCAGAGTTTATATGGCCTGATAGCCAGCCAATCAGGGAAACAGGGTTGGATCAGAAATGACTAATCAGGCACCAGGGGACTTTAAATGCTACCATAACTTGAGTGCCATCTTGGCCTACTCAATGGGAGAGGGGAAGAGTGAGATATCAGACATATGGCAAAGGTGATCCATTGCTATCTTTCCCTGTAGGATTCAATGGAAGCAAATGACCCAGATATAGGGTCATTTGCCCCCTGAGGAGAGGGGTCTGTCTTCCAAGTGGGCTAGATGAGCTCCTGGGACTGGCCATGATTGGGGTACTCTCTATCCCCCTGTGAATTCCAACAAGATAAGAATTTTGTATAGGTAATAAAAGGCAGACAATTGACTGTTGTTGTTGTTAGGTGCTGTTGAGTCGGTATCCGACTCATAGCAACCCTCTGCACAACAGGGGAAACACTATTGTCAGTGCTTCTCTGCTGTTCATAGGGTTTTCAAAGGCAGATTGATTTTTGGGAGGGGGTTGCCAGGTCCTTCTCCCAAGCCTACAGCTTCTGGTGTTCCCAGGCGGTCTCCCATCCAGGTACTAACCAGGCCTGACCCTGCTTAGCTTCCGAAATCTGACTCGGATGTCACAGGGCTACAGCTGCAGGCAGACAATTGGCAGATATTATGAAATAAAGGGGAATGAAGTCAGAGAAAAGAACAAGTACCTATTGTTTGGGAGATCAGAGCACATCAGGTATTCAGGAATTAATGTATGAAAGTGGTTATAGATAAGGTTAGAGGGGGAGAGAGATATCTAACTTTCTGAATGTTGGGGTAAAAGTTTCCATATTTTTTGAAAATAATTAGCTAGAATGTGGAAAGAACTGCTACAGAAGGAAAGATAGTTGAGTTGGTCATGGGAGCTGACAACAAATTAAGAATTCAATAAAATGACTTTTAGAGTTGATACAAAAAGCAAAATATACTTCTTGTTTTCTTGTTGGGAGACACAATAGAATGTTTATTTCCACTACACACACACACAAAAAAAGGCCACTCCTTACCTTCAAAGTTGTCTTTTTCTTCTTTAGAAATGTGTTCATAGAAGCCTGTGTCTCAGGTACTAATAAAATAGTGCCTAGTGAGCAATGGTAAGGTAAGCAAGTGTGGATTATAGTCTCTCCTATGGCTGAAAATTTGGGGCAGGAAGCAAAACATCAGTTTGTGGTCAAGTCTTCCAAAATTTTGTCAATCCTGTCCTATGTTCCTAGAAACACACTGTCTAAAGGGTAAAGAGGATACTTTATCAGCATCAGCATAGTCTACCAGGTCTTAAGAATAGTCTTCGTGCTGGGGTGTGTGTGTGTGTGTGTGTGTGTGTGTGTGTGTGTGTGTGTGTGTGTAGTTCAATTTTTGTTTCCTCTATACCTGACTCTAAAACAGTGTTTTCCTCATTTTATATGAAACTGAAATACTATTTGCAGTATATATACCCAAATTATGTTTAATCAATACAAAAGAAATACAACCTGTGTCAGATGTCTATTGCTATACATTCTGCCTAACTTTAATACTACAGTATAATAAGCACTTTTTAATATAATTGCTTGCTTACTTTACAGATATTTTCCCATACAAAGGAAAATACACATTTATCTATGAAATGAATAGAAACACAGGAAATTAATTTATATTACCTTCATAAAAAAGTGTGAGATCATATAAAATACTGTTAAAACTAATATAAATCATAATTTATATATTAAAAATAATTAATGGATTAGAATATACATATGTTGTAGCTTTTCATATAGTTTCTAAGACATAGATCCAGAAATCTATACCAAGCAAAATTGAAAGCAACCATTCTGAAATTAGAAACAGTAGTAGTTTAACAGCCCACAATAATGCCTCTTCGGAACAAGACAATTAACCATTACATCCAATGAAAACTTCCATGGGGATTTAGGTAGGTAAAGTGTAATTAACAAAATTAGAAGTAATGAAAATGCTGCACTTAAACAGTAGTAAGAGTGTATAGAGATTTGATATACTATAGTGGTTTGTGGTCCATTTGAACTTCTACATAAAATTAAAAGACATTTTCTCTAAAAAAACATCAAGGGATTTTTATCAGGGAAAATTGCTGCTGTGTGCCAGCTCTTTTCCTAATGAGTTTAAAATGCCTACGTTGTACGTGTGCCAATTGGCCCCATTTTGTCTTCAAGCAGGTGGTTGATGCCATGTTCATGTCACTCCTGTCTGTATAATAACAGTGTCGCAGTACAAAGTCACAGTGTCCTTTCAACCTAGTTCTAGCTCTAAACTCATGCAGCTAGTGAAACTCTAGCAAGACCAAAGAAAATGACATTCAGGATCTAGTTAGAGAAAAAAAAAGACAAAATGATGACTTAAATACATCTTTTAGAATTTCAGGTAAGATTCAGTAAAATAAATGTTTATTACCTAATTACTCTAGGTGAACAATTACAAATTACTTTTGTATTATGGCTTTTATTTTTTATGGAATCCATAATAAAATTGCATGTGTTTATGCAAAGGCTGTATCAAAAAATCTGGACTATACTTTTACTATATTTAAGGGTTATTTTAAAATTGAGGATACTTTGACTTAAATTTTTAACTATTAGTTAATTTTCCAAAAATATAGGCAATGAAATTATTACAGGTAGAAGAATTTCATCCATTCATCACCCTTCACCTATCATACTTTAAAATGACATA
>VMDO01024754.1:0-29219 GCA_007922755.1 Pedetes capensis | reverse complement strand
TACATATTTCAGACATGTAGTCAGGAGAGATCAATCCCTGGAGAAGGACATCATGTTTGGTAGAGTGGCAGGTCAATGCAAAAGGGGAACCCCCCCCCACCAGATGGATTGACACAGTGACTGCAACAATGGGCTTAAACATAAATAAGATTGTTTGCCTGGCACAGAATTGGCAAGTGTTTCGGTGTGCTGTACATAGGGTCACTATGAGTTGGACTGAACTTGTCGGCACCTAACAACAACAACAAGGGGACAGAACCAGGGCTTTGCACCTGCTAGGCAAGTGCTCTACCACTGAGCTGCACCCCTAGTACCATTTTTAGTTTTAAACAGGGTCTCACTAAGTTGTGCAGTCTGCCTCTAGCCTCATACTCAATTATCCTTACTCAGCCTAAGTGGCTGAGATTATAGGCATGTACACTCACCTTTTAAAGCAGCAATTCAGTTAATATCCCTTCTTATTTGAAAACTTTGAGCATCTTTCAAATTAACTAATAATATAATCCAAACTTACTTACATGCTTTGGCTCCTAGGAGCCCCATATTCTACTAATACATCATGACACATTGATCACTCACTTACTGTAGTCTGGCTACAACTGTCCTCTGTGAGATATGGAAGAGACTTTTCCCAGCTCAGGAGCGTTATATCCTTTTTCTTGCGTCTGGAATATTCTTCATGTGGCTGCTGTGGTCTCATGCTTCAGATATTAGCTTAAATATGAACTATTTTAACAGAATTTCTTGGACTTCTATATCCAAAATAGGTCAGTCTATCTGCCATAGAAACCACGCTATTTTACACAATGAGTAAATACTTTATTTATTCATGTATTTACTTGTTTGTACTGTGTTTTCTCCACCTAAGCATAAGACTGACCACTATTCCAACTTGTGCTGTGTCTGGAATATAATGAGCAACAAATATATTTATGTTGAATGAATGAATGTATAAATGCTTATATACGTGGTTCTCTAGAGATTTTTAAAATGTTAACTGGTGGATGAAATTGGAATTTCAAAAATATTTCATTTCAGTAATTCAGTCTTCCTGAAGACTATTAAAACAAGCTGAATTCTTCAATAAATAAAAAGGTAGCAAATATAAATTTAATAAATATGTTTTCTTAGTTTTGATGAGTACATATGGTTTATAAGAAAAGGAAATCTATTAATTATCTAATATAGTTCATGAGAATAAAAATGCTACTTTGTATAGGTATTTATGTTTTTAAATTCAGTACATTTATACATGAAGTATTATTGACTTCTTTGATGATATTAATAATATATATTTTATGATGAACAAAATATGTTTTGGAGTTATCCAAATGTAATATATTTCTTGGTATTGGGAGTTAAACCCAGGGTCTCATGCATGCTTTTGCAAATGCTCTACCACATAGCCATACCCCTAGCCCAACTTTTTGTTTTTATCTTGAGTCAGCAGCTCATTAAGTTATGCAGGCTGCCTCTGTCCTCAAACTTGAGATCTTCCTGCCTTTGCCTCCTGAGTTTCTGGAATTACAGGCATGAGCTACCATGGCTGACTCAGACATTATGTTTTATTTATCTACTTATTGCAGGATGGGGATGTCAGGGGCTGATCCCAGGGACATGTACATGCTAGGCTAGTGTTGTACCACTGGGCTGCATCCCCACCCCCTTTTTTATATTTTATCTTGAGACAGGGTCTCACTAAATTGTATAAGCTGCCTCTGGCCTTGAATTTTTAGATCCTCTTGCCTCCACCTGCAAGTTGCTGAGATTATAAGCACATGCCATTGTTCCTCGTGCCACATGTAATATTTTAATAGAAATAGAAATTGTATATTCTCTCATTTTTCACTGGTATATTTTCTTTTTTCAAATAATAAAATATAATGAAGGCTATAGAAATTAAAATATTTTCTCGCTGACATTAACTGACATTTGTCTCAGAATAACAGCTAGGTTCTGGCATTTGATTATAATATTAGAGAAAGGCTTGAAATATTCCAGATGGGTTCAGTGTTTACCAACATATGGTAAATGTGTCAAACAAAGAACATGTAAATTTTTAGCTTTGAAGTCAGCACATTGAATTTGTGAAAGTATATATGAATTATTTAAGAAGTATGAAAGTAATTCTATATTACATAAAGAAAGTAAATTAGGAAAAAACAGTCTCTGGTTATACATGCTATCTGCTTTTTATTTTTGGCCTTCTGAATTTTAATTGCAGTGATTTTTTTAAAGAGATTATATCAAAGCAAACTTGTCCCTGTGATATTTTTATTGATCTTCTTCTTTAACATAGATGATCTACTTAGGGATATTAACTTGACTATGTTATGTGAATCCCCCCAAATGCTTCCTAAGAGCAAGTATACCATACCCAGGAGGTTACCAATGGGAAGCAGGTGGGACATTTCAATTGTAGATTAATTTAGTTCAGTAAGTAGAGTGCTACTCTGCACTTTCTGAGGTCCCAGGTTCCATCCCCAGCACCACAAAAAATGGGAGAAGGATGAGACAGTCTACCAGGGCCTCAAAACAATCCTGAACAATCAGCCATTAAAAATCTCATGAGGTTTGCTATGAGTTGGATACAACTGGAGGGCACCTAACAATAACATAAAAGGGATTGTTTATGAAGGTGTGGGGAAGGTGTAGGAGAACCCATGAATAGCCCTAATAAAACAACAAATGTAGCCACAAAATATTTAAAAAGCAACTGATATCACCTTTTGTGGGAAAAATTGGGAGGAAATTGGCAAAAACACCCAAACTAGGCAAACAGCTTTTGAATATCTGGTTTGCAAATTAGAAATCTAGGGAAAATGAAAGTAACTTGGTTGCACGTTTGTATAAAACCCTTCACAAATCCCCCGAACCTGATTGGACAATTGGACTTAGCTGATTGGCTCAGGCCATTCCGTAGGTGAGCTATATAAGAAGCTGCGCTGCAGCGGCTGGATCTTTTTTGACCTTTCGCCCTTCCTCTCTCCTGGACCATCGGCAAGGAAACAGCTCGACCCTTTTGGCCCAGATCTTCCACCACCCACAAAGAGAGACCCTGTTCTTGCTGGGACCACCGATGAGGAAACAGCTTTCCCGCTCTCTCACCTGGACCTTCAGTGAGGAAAGAACTCTTTCCCCACTGTGACCATCAACAAGGAAAGAACCTGCTCTCCATCTGATCATCAATGAAGCAACAGCTGTCTCCTGTGACTAACGAGACCACCAACACAGGTGTTTGCCCTGGAAGGCAAAAGCGCCTGAGGCTTTTCCTTTCTCCCATCTCCGCTGGCATCTAGAGGGCCGCAGGAGTCCATGCCCCTCACCCAAGGGTCCCGAGTGAATTGTGTTTAGTATCTGTGTGCCCAGCGCCACCACCCATCCAGACATCTGGGCCAGACAGAGAGGTGCATGCCCCACAACCTTTTGGCGTTAAGGGAAGGGAATGAATAAAAACTTAACCAGAAAATCACAGGAAAAAGGTATAAGAAAAAAATACCTGGAGAAGAGCCATTCAAGGACACAGCTATCCATAAATAATCAGGCAGGGAGGGAACCAGGGAAATAAGTACCTGGACCAGCTCTACTTACTGCCCTCCTATATGGTAGTCCAAGTGTGAGCATGTCATCTGGTTTTAGCTCATCTATGGGGTCTAATTATTCTCTATCTACTTTAAAAGTGAGTACACACATAAACAAAACAAGAAAATTTTCCATCATTCACACATTAATGATGATACTGTTTCTGTACATTAGTGTGCGTAGCACCATAGCTTACAAAGCTTCTTCATTCTTATTGTTTCATATGTAATTCACAAGAGCACTTACATGTTAAGAATGTTGTAGGTGCCGTCGAGTCGGTATCCGACTCATAGCGACCCTCTGTACCACAGGGGAAACACTATTGTCAGTGCTTCTCTGCTGTTCATAGGGTTTTCAATGGCAGATTGAGTTTTGGGAAGGGGTTGCCAGGTCCTTCTCCCAAGCCTACAGCTTCTGGTGTTCCCAGGCGGTCTCCCATCCAGGTACTAACCAGGCCTGACCCTGCTTAGCTTCCGAGATCTGACGGGATCGGATTCCACAGGGCTACCGCTGCAGGCACATGTTAAGAATATGGGTTCTGAAATAAGACTTACTGAGTTCAAATCTTAGGGTCCAAGCTCATCAACTGGATTATTTTGGACAAGTTCCTATCTTATTTGCCACGATTTCTTCACCTATAAGAAGGAAATAGCAATATCTCCTCCTGGGTGCTGTGAGGATTTAATGGATCAATACATTTAAAGCACTGAGAATAGTTCCTGGCATGTGGTGCTTAGTCATGCTAGCTTAGTAAATACAGTTCTTGTTTTCATTTTAAAGGGACAGAAATCAAGTTCAATAAACTGAGGTGATTTAAGGTCATATGATTTTCTAACAATGGCAAGAGACCGTACTTGACTCAACTTGTGTCCAACAGAACTGCAAATAGAAAAGGGAGAAATCTGATCTATTGAACTGTATTCACACTTGTTTTTTCTATCATAGTTAAAAATATTTTCTAATGATGTCTATAGATTAGTGCTTAAAAGAAATAAAACAGAACATTATAGAATCTGAGATTCAGTCACTACTGGGTGTTCAATTGCTTTGGAATCTCTATATTACAAATAAAGGAATATCTTTAAAATGCTTTTAAGTAAACTCAACCTCATTTATCAGCCTGCGGCCTGCAATACTGTGGCATCTGATCCCATCAGATCTCAGAAACTAAGCAGGGTCGGGCCTCTGTTAGTATTTGGATGGGAAACCCCCTGGAAATACCAGGTGCTGTAGGCTTGGTAGAGGGACCTGGCAACCCACTCCCAAAAAAACAATCAGCCATTGCAAACCCTATGAAGAGCAGAGAAGCACTGTCAATAGTGTTTCGTCTATTGTACATAGGATCCTTATCAGTTAGACACTGACTCCATGGCACCTAACAACAATAACAATTACCTCATATTTCAGCTGTTTGAAATAAGTATGATTATCATTATCATTTTTAATACAAAATTTAAGAATGTCATTTGCCTTGAGTCATTATAAAATGAGTAATGTACCTGCATCTTTAATTTTCCATGAATCTAGTCTATATATCAAGGTTTTAGTAAAGTGGCTTTAGTTACTAAGTTACTGACAATATGTTGCTTTAACATATAGTTCTCCTATTTCCTTGTATTCAGTGGAAGTCTTTGAAATTTAAACATCTAAATTTCCCCTATTCTTTAAAGCTTACATCAACTTGTGTGAGGGTGTTTCTTGGAATAGAAAAGTTGTTGATGACAGTTTAGGTTGAACATCTCAAATTCAAGTCTTTAATTTGTTTCTTTTTCTTTCCTTCCTTCATTCCCTTTCTTCCTTTCCTTCCTTCCTGTCTGTTTCCATAACCCTATCTCTCATTGTCCCTTCCCCGCCTTTCTTTCATTTTTCTATACTGTTGAACCCAGGGCCTTGCACATGCTAAGCAGGCTCTCTGTTGTAGCTGTTGTTAAGTGCCTTAACTCATAAGGACCCTATGTACAACAGAACAAAAAACTCTTCTGCCATTAATAGGGTTTCAGTGACTATTTGGGGGGATTGTTTCAGTAGTGAACTGTCAGGTCCTTCTCCATTTTGCAGAGCTGGGATCGAACCCAGGGCCTCAGAAAGCACAGAGCAGCACTCTACCAACTGAGCTAAATTCAGTCCAGGCAGGCACTCTACTGCCACTGGAATGTATCACACCCATATTTCCAAGAAAATCAGTTCCATTTACTTTTAAAAGTTAACACAAACCAAATTCTAAAGTGAATTATACATTATTTAAAAGGGACTTTTTTTTTTGAGGAATTGGTGCTTTTAGAGTCTGCTAAAGGCACAATTACAGTTTTTGTGGTAATTATTCATATAAATTCAAGAGTTGCATAGAACTATTGAAGCTCTTTTGCATATTCTCTTAAAAGACAATTCTAGTCATGAAAATTAGAGTCTGTCATTAAAATTTTGCGAGCTGGGATAAAATTCTAAGGAATTATATCATGTGAAAAATACTGTATATTCTCGAATGAAATCCTTACCCTTTTAACAGTTTTAGAGGTCTAAAACATCAGATGCAGATGAGAATTGCATGTAGATTGGATTTGAGGTCACTTTGTCAGTGTGGCAGCTCTTGCCTTGAATCCAACCTGCATGTGATTCTAATCCTCAGCTTATTTTTTAGCCCTTTAAAATTGTTGAAAGGGTGCAAATTAGATTCAAGAATATACGAGTTCTATTCCCCATTCTTTCATACCCTTAAATTCACTCTGCCTTTTGATGTCTCCTGAGATACAAGAGAGCAAAGAGAAAACTACCATTTATGTCAGCTATAAAAGAAAACAGACTAAACCTTCCAAAATTGCCTTACCTAATACTAACAGCATCTATCATATTAAAGTACAATTCCCCTAAGGAATAATTACTAGATGTTAGACTACCTTCTGCCTTTCCTTGGGTCCTCATAAGTTTTCTTAAAAATTTCTCATTAATTCAGGAGTCTTTTATCATGGTTAAAAAAATCCTATATTTACCATTTTGACCCTTTTAAGCATACAGTTCAGTGATTGTTATAGTTTGAATCTAAAATGTATAGTTTGAATCTAAAATGTCTCCAAAAAGCCATATGTTTGAATAATTCGTTCTTAGGTGGCACTGTCCTGGGAGGCTATGGAATTTTGGGAGGTGAGACCCAGTTTGCAGAACTAGGTCACTGGTGGTGGGCCTTCGGACGTTTACCTGGGCCCCTGGTTCTGGTATATTGTTTTTGCTTCCTGATCTCTGAGAAGTGAAGTTCACTGCTACACATCCTTTTGCCTGCTCTGCCACCATGCCTCCCCTACCTCTATGGACTGTAATCCTCTAAGTCATTGTTGTTAGGTGCCATTGAGTCAGGTCTGACTCAACAGACAAAACAATACCAGACACAGTGCCATGCTCAACACTATGTCAGTGCTTCTCTGCTATTCATAGAGTTTTCAGTGGCTGATAGCTTTGGGATTATTTTTGGGAGTGGGCTTACAGGTCCTTCTTCCATTTTTTTGTGGTGCTGGGGATCGAATCCAAGGGTTCAGAGAGTGTAGAGCAGCACTCTACCAACTGGACCAAACCCAAGTCCCTTCTAAATCCTAAGCCCCCATAAATTGCTCCTTCCATAATTTTGTTTCTATTATGTATTTTTCCATAGCAACACACAAGCTAAGTAACACAGAAAATTGTTACCACAGAGTGGGGTTGTTGCTGTGTAGAAACCTGACCATGTATTTCTTAGGTTGTTAGAAATTGTTTACCAGAGGCATATGGAAGTGTTTGGAGATACAGAGGAAAGAAGCCCTGGAATCCATAAGTAGAGCTTGAGCCGCCATTCTGGTGAGAATTTGGAAGACAAGAACACCAATAGAAATGTGGTTAGCAAAGACAAGACTCACAGGTTTCAGAGGGATATGAGGACTCTGCTGGGAATTTGACTAGAGTCCATTCATGTTACAGTTTGGCAAAGAGTCTATCTGTAGTTTCTCTATGTGCTAAAGATTTGACTGAGGCTAAATTCAAAAGTAGTGGACTAATTAACTTGGCAGAAGAATATCAAAATAAATAAATATACTGGTAATACTGAGGCCATGTATTGGTTATTACTGGATGCTTTTAGTCAAATTATGGTGAAATAAAGGAGCAAAGGGCACAGCAAAACGGTTTTTTAAAAAGTGCAGTTTAGCTGGGCATGATGGGTCATGCCTGTAATCCCATAAAATTGGGAGTTGGAGGCAATAGGATTGCAGGGTGAAAGCCAGAGGCAGCCTATGTAACTTAGTGAGACCCTGTCTCAAGATAAAAAATTTAAAAATGGGCTGGGGGTGCAGACCAGTGGGAGAGCATTTGCAAAATATTTGGGAGGCCCTGGGTTCAATCTTCAAGTACTGAAACAAAAAAAGGTGCACTTTAAAGAGAAAAATGATCTGGGTGAGGGTTACTTCAAAGTTACTATTGACAAAGCAAGCTCAAGCAAGGAGGTGGTAATTGTTAAATAGATAAATAGATAAGTACCCATAAGGAAAAACCACACCCTTGGTGCTGGCATTATACAAATGTCCTGGGGCCAGGCCCTTTCCATCTAAGACTCCAGGGTATGAAACAACAAACTCATTTGAAAGTCTTCCCTTTGAGAAGAGAGTGTTTAAAAGATGAATGCCTCCAGTACACACTCCTAAAAAGAGGTTGCCAGGGAAGAAGTTTCTCAGCCAGAGGCCACCACTGTGGCTATGGATAAAAGGTGCCCAGCAACTGCTTGAGCTGGCAGCAGACTTTGGCCTCATGCATGTGGTGCTGCTTTTGCAGGCATGTAGAATGTAAGAGTTCAGGACTTATAGAGGCTGCCACTGAGGTTCCAGAGAATAGCCAGTGAAGCCAGGCAGTGTGAACCTGGGTCAGATTCACTGTGGAGAGTGCCCAAAGGGCTGGTGCATGAAGCTTTGAGGGTGGAGCCTAAGCTGCAATCCAGACCTTAGGATGCTGGAGATCACAACAATGTGGAATATTTGAAGAAAGCTATAGGCAATGGGTGGAGTCAGTGCAAGAGGGCCTTGCATGCTGCAAATGACAAGTCTATAGGGGCAGAACTGCTTGAATGAGTCCATTCAAGCACAGATGATTCCATTATGTGTGCCAGATGCCAGACACAGAGCTACATGGTTTTTTTTTTTTTTTTTTGTGTGTGTGTGTGTGTGTGTGTGTGTGTGCGTGTGTGTGTGCGTGCCCTGTTGTTATCAGTCTGGCCTTGGACATCCTTTCTTTTGGAATAGGAATGCTTACTTTGTGCTATTGTGTTTTGGATGTATGTAACTTATTTTTTGTTTATTTGTTTTGTAGGAGCTCACACTTAACATGTGTCTTGAGTCTCAGGTAAGTCTTTAGACTCAGAATTCTGAGCAAGATTGAGGCTGGTAAGACTTTAGGGACTCTTGAAATTAGACTGAATACATTTTGCATTCTGAGAAGGCCATGTACCTTTGGGGGCCCTGGTGGAGTATTATGTTTTGAATCTAAAGTGGCTGCCAAAGGTCATATGTTTGAATGCTTGTTCTCCAGGTAATGATGTTATCCTGGAACTTTGGGAAGTGGGACCTTGTTTTGCAGAAGTTAGCCAGTAGTTTGGGCCTTTGGAATTTTTACTGGGGCCCATGGTTCTAGTAAGCTCTGCTTCTTGATTGCCAAGATGTGAAGTTCACTGTATAAGCCCTGCTGCCTGATCTGCTGACATGCCTCCTCTGATCTATGAACTGAAGTCGTCTTAAATATGATCCCCCAGTAAGTCATTCTTCCAATAAGTTTGTTTCTACAGATATTTTGTCACAGCAAGGCACAAGCTGACTGACACACTGGTATTAAGTACATTGACGTTGCTATGCAACCATGAACATCAACAATTTCTAGAACTTCTCATCTTTCCAAACTGAAGCTATGTACTCATCAAATAACTCCTCATTTTCTTCTCTCCCCACTCCTAGAAGCCACCATTCCATTTTCTGTCCTTATGAATTAGATTATTCTAGGTATCACATATAAGTAGAATCATATGGTATTTGTCCTTCTATGAGTGGCTCTTTTCACTAAGCATAATGTTCTCAATGTTCAGCTATGTTATCACAAATGAGAGACTTTCCCTCCTTTTTAAAGTTCAATTATAGTCTATTGTACTTATGTGCATACCACATTTTGTTTATATGTTCATCCATTGATGGACACTTGAGTTGCTTCCTCCTTGTGACTACTGTGAATAATGCTGATATAAACATGGGTACAGAAATAATTTGTTCAAGTTATTCCTCCAAATTATTTTGGAAATATATCTAAAAGATGAATTACTGAATTAGGAAAGCACACCTCTGGGTATGTGTGTGAGGGTATTTCCAGAATGGGGAAATCCCACCATGAATGTGGGTACCTCCATCCCAAAGCCTGAGACCTAGATGCAGTAAAAGGGGATAAAGGAGAAAACCGATAACACAGGCATTCTTTCTCTCTGCTTCCTGGCTGCCATGATGTGAACTGCTCTGCTCTATTGTGGCCTTCTCACCATGACAGACTGAAGCCTCTGGAACCCTGAGCCAAAATAAATTCTTCTCTCTAAAATTGTTTATGTCAGATATTATGTGGCAGTGATGGAAAGTATGACTAATACAATTGGATAAATTATAGGAATAATTTACTTTTGTCTATGTACCACCTAAAATTTTTCTGATATACACTGCAAGGGCAATGTGGCATTATTGTGACTGTTGATTTTTTTCTGTTAAAATATCTTACACCTTATGTTTAAGGACTACTTTTGCCTTTAGAGGATTTTTAACCTTAAAGATCAATACCTCCAAATTGTTTCTTATCTCAAATAAATTACACTCTTGCACAGTCAAAATCTACAAAGTATAATCTCAAAGATTTCTCCTTAAATCTTATAAATAAGTAATTAAATTAGTTCCTCTTCAAACATAGGTTTTGTTCTTTTTTCCTGAAGCATTACAACAATCTTAATGAACTTCCATGCATCCTTCTTTACTAACTACAACGATAAGCACATGCACAGATTGGACAATCTGATTAAAATAGAAATGAAGTTGACACCTTGATTCAGTAGTTTGCATGCTTCAATAGACTTTCCTTCAAGTTAATTAATGTGTGAATGTTTGACTGTGGATTCAATTAACCCAGAAGGATCTTGTTGCTATATTTTCTATAAAGTAGGAGGCAGCAAAGTATGGCATTAACACAATGTATTAAGGTTACAAAATAAAAGAAAAAGGTAACAGAAATGCTAAAAACAAAATCTTATGAGCTCATAAACATTTATATGTATATATGTGTGTGTGTGTGTGTGTGTGTGTGTGTGTGTGTGTTGTTGTTGTTGTTGTTGTTAGATGCTGTTGAGTCATGCCCAACTCATAGCAACACTTATAGGGTTTTCAATGGCTGTTTGTTTTGGGATTGCCTTGGGAGTGGGTTGCCACGTCATTCATATATATATACCCAGGGCTTTGTACATGCTAAGCAAGTGTTTCACCACTGAGCCACATCCTCACACTCCTGTTTTACTTTGAGATAAGGTCTTGCTAAGTTGTGTGGGTTGCCTTTGTCCTAGAACTTGTGATTCTCCTGCCTCAGCCTCCTGAGTAGCTGGGATTACATGTATGTGCTATGGTGCCTGGCAAGTATATTCTTAAAATACTATTTAGTCTTAAAATTTGTAAATAAGACTTAAACATGAAAAAAATAATTAGCTAGCTGGGCATGGTGGTGCATGTCTATAATCCTAGTAACTCAAAGGCAAAAGGATCACAGGTTCAAGGGAAGAGGCAGCCTATACAATTTAGTGAAACTATATCTCATGATAAAAATTAAAAAGTGGGCTAGATGTGCAGATCAGTGGTAGAGCACTTGCAAAGTACATACAAGGCCCTGGGTTTAGCCCACCACTACTGCAAAAAATCAAAAATCAAAAACCTAACTTTTTCTCTTCTGAATTTTAATTCTAAATATTACATATGAAGAGTTTTATTTTATTCATATTCATATTCATATATTATTATTATTATTATTATTATTATTATTAGTAGTAGTAGTAGTAGTAGTAGTAGTAGTAGTAGTAATACAGAGAAGTCAATCCAGGGCCTCATGCATACTCTGTAAGCACTCCACTACTGAGGTGTACCCCTAGCCCATTTTTTTACTCTTTTTTCTGGAGACAGGGTCTCACTAAGTTGCATAGACTATCTCTGGCCTCAAACTCGCAATCCTCTTGCCTCTGCCTCCTGAGTTGCTGGGATTACAAGAGTGCACCATCATGCCTGGCTCAGTTTTAATTTATGCAACAAATGGTTTTGAGCTATGATGTATTGTGATTCTTATCATAAACATATGTTTTAAAATAATTGTTTTAAAATTACATATGAGCATGCTCACAAACTGGTATACTGACTAGCAATATTGAATAACAAAATTATACACATCAATTTCTATTAAAGTCAAGCACATGCTATTCAGAACCATTAATTCCTGTGAAAATGAGAGAGAGATAAATCTCCAAGTTATGTGCTCTCATTAAACATTCAAGTATTCCACTGTATCACATTTTCTGCCATATTATAATTAAATGATGATTGGTGCACTTAGATGTACAATCAGTTTACTGAAAGGCAGAGAAACAACATAATTCCTATACGTTCCATGAAGACAATAAGCATGTTAGTCTTATTTACTGTTTTATCTTCTGTGTCTAGCACTATTTAGCACATCTTAGATGTTCAAAACATGTTTTCTGAATGAATAAAAACACTTTTAGGTCAAATTTCTGGTTTCCATTAGAAACACTGACATTTCTTTCAGGCATGGTATGTTGTTGTTGTTGTTAGGTGCCGTCAAGTCGGTATCCGACTCATAGAGACCCTCTGTACAACAGGGGAAACACTATTGTCAGTGCTTCTCTGCTGTTCATAGGGTTTTCAATGGCAGATTGATTTTTGGGAGGGGGTTGCCAGGTCCTTCTCCCAAGCCTACAGCTTCTGGTGTTCCCAGGAGGTCTCCCATCCAGGTACTAACCAGGCCTGACCCTGCTTAGCTTCCGAGATCTGACGGGATCAGATGCCACAGGGCTACAGCTGCAGGCTTAGGCATGGTATAATGACTTTTAAAGTAATCTGCCATTGGTTATCTAACCTCAATTGCATCACTCATATTAAATTTCTGCTGCTATTCATGGCAACTGCTCCTGCACCTGGCATCCTGCATAGCACTAAAGTTTACTCCTTAGTGTTAAAAAGAATTGATCACTTAATCATTTTTGCAAAAGACTCAAAGCTGCTAGACCAAAACTACTTTGGGGATATTATTATAGCCAAGCAGGTCAACAAAACCAAAGGCATTCATTTTACACAGTTTCTTACTGATAGTTACAGCAACCCTAGGGGCACTCAAAAATGAGTCACACTGCCTAGATTATGCCACAAATGATGTATACCTATGAAATTTTTGTGTTGTTTACAAAAGAAAGAATGAGGATCCAGATGTGTAACAACAAAGCAGTCTTTGCTCTCCCTTGGATTAAAGACACAGCACAGTGCATTACAATTACAGTACGGGGGGGGGGACTCAAAAGAATATATCTAATTTATTGAAGGGAGATTAGCAATGTATCCTGCAGAGATACTTCCTTCAGTGAATTTCATGGAGCCAATAAGGCCAGCACAAGCATATACAGAAGCACTGCAGTGTGGACACTGCCTGAGAACTTAGGGGATAAAGGGAGATGGTAAAGAGAGATAAGCAAATTAAATACTTTTGCTTGCTTATTGGATTGGTTTTCTCTTATATTATGCATTCTACCACCTGAAATTATGTTCTATATAACTTGTTGTTATGTGCCATCAAGTAAGGTCCAAATCATAGCAACCTTCTAAGGTTTTCAATGGGTGATTGTTTCAGTATTGCTTTGGGATTGGATTGCTATGTCCTTCTCCCATTTTTATGGTGCTTGGAATTGAATCTGGGTCCTTATAGTGTGGAGCAGCCTTCTACCAACTGAGCTAATCCCTAGCTCTGTATAACTAATTTTTATGAATTCATTTAAAGTTATGTACATTATAATAAATTTGTTCTCTCAAACTATAAAACACACTTTAAGCTAAATAATACACAGCAAAATACATATAGTTATAATCTTGTATAGTTCACCATATGAAAAATAAAGATAATCTTACCCTTTCTATCTGCCACACAAAAAATGTCAATAAGAAAAAATTTTGATCCTGACCACACACAGAATTAAAAGAAATTTAAAAAGTTGAATTTTTTTTGTTGAAAATGTCCGTTCATTGCTGATATTTGAAAATAATTTAAAATTAATCTCTAAATTCTGATTTCATCAAATCTGTGAAAATATATTTAAGATCCAGAAGACTCTTGGAATATGATGGAGTAGATAGCTCCAAGAAGCTGTCTCACCATGTAGACAACTACCCTGATGCAGTTATGTGGGAACTCTAGGGTCTATTAAAAGTTTGCAATATTCAAGTCAATTTCAGTCAATTAGTATAGTTGAAGTTAATCACCGTCCATCCCCAGCCTGGTGGCACATAGCTGGGCACTTGTTCCTAGAGTAGCTAGCAGATATCTTTTGGGAGCTATATGACAGGGGTCTACACTCTGATCAATGATTGCTACTTCTAATCACAGAGGTATAGACAAAGAGTCTCCTTTAACTGAATTGCTTTCTTTTTCCTCTTCATTTTACTCTTTCTCCCATTTTATGAAGCTAACATTAAGGAAGCCTATAGACACACCATCGTGGTGTCCAATCTCTTCATATCTCAGAAGCTAAGCAGGGTTGGGCCTGGTTAGTACTTGGATGGGAGACCACCTGGGGACACCAGGTGCTGTAGGCTTAGGAGAAGGACCCGGCAACCCACTCCCAAGAAACAATTAGCCATTGAAAACCTTATGAGTAGCAGAGAAGTAACAACATTGTTTCATCTGTTGTATGTAGGTTGCTATGAGTTGGACTTGATGGCACCTAACAACAACAACAATAACAACAACATCATTAAGGACTAGAACATTAAAAAGCAACTGAATATACAGGGAAAATTAGAAAGTCATCACTCATTTGTGGAGAAAGGCACAGGTATAGAAAAGACTCAAAAAAACTTGTTTATACCTCTAGGGATTCCTGGCATATAAAAACCCTTTAACAGTGAAACACTTAGACAAAAATAAACAGAAAATAATCACAAAACAACACACCCTAGCAAAAGAGGAGATTCTGATTTCCAGAACTACCACAATATTAGACTCAAAAGTCTAAGGTTCAACTATGACAAAGCATACAAAGAAATAGGAAAGCATGGTCTATTCAAGGAGAGGGAGAGGAAACACTGAAAACTATCCCTGAAAAAAACAAAACAGAACAAGAAACTTGGATGGCAGATCTACTAGACAAAGACTTTAAAGCAAACATCTTTAATGAACTGAAGAAAAATGTACAGAAAATCAAGAAAATGATGTTGGAATAAAATTTAAATAGGAAGAGACTACCCAAAAGAAGCCCAAAAGAAATTCTGAATCTAAAAAGTACAATAAATTAAGTGAAAAACTCAAGTCGTGATTCAAAGACAGATTTGAGAATGAAGGATCAATGAATTTGAAAGTAGAACTGTGGAACTATTCCTCAAGTCTGAGGAATAGAAAGAAATTAATATTAGAGAAAAGTGAAAGGAGCCTAAAGGAACTATGGTCCAATGTTAAGCAGACAAGTATATATATAGTGGAAATCACAGAAAAAGAACAGACAATGCGAGAGTCATAGAGGATATTTGAAGAAATAAAAGGTAAAAACCTTCCAAATTTGATGGAAGACATGAATATAAGTATTCAAGGAACTCAACACAATCCAGATAAGATAAATTCAACACAAACCCTTCACATTATAGGTAAACTTTCAAAAAACCAAGATAGCATCTTGCAAATCTAAAAAATAAGTGACTCAACATATTTAAGGAAACTTCAATAAGAATATTAGCATACTTCATATCAAAAACTTTGGAGGCTAGAAGGTAATGCAACAGTACATGCAGAATCCTACAAGAGGGTAAAAAAAACTCTGTCATCCAAAAGTCCTATATATGATGAAACCATCCTTTGAAGTAAGAGAGAAATTTATATATTCCCAGATAAAACTGAGGGGTTCATTATTACTAAACCTTCCCTGCAAGAAATGCTCAAAGGAATCCTGTGGGATAAAAATCCATGATACTAGTCAACAACTTAAAGCTATATGGAGAAAAAATTATCAGTAAGCTTAAAAACATTGCAATCATAAAAGTATATTATGGTATAATAGTTTGTAACTCTACCTTTTATTTTCTACATGATAAAAGATATCAATGCAATACAAATTATTGCTCTAAAAGCTAGTATTATTGAAACTTTGGTTTATAGTTCCATATTTTGTTTTCTACATAACTACAGATCAATGCATTAAAAATTTATTTCTTTATGTTTTTAAGCACACAGTATATGAAAGTAATTTTTTGACATCAACAACTGAAATTGAGTAGGGACAAAACTGAGGGCAGAAAGTTGTATGTTATTGAAGGTTGTTGTTGTTGTTGTTAGGTGCCATCAAGTTGGTATCTGACTCATAGCGACCCTCATAGGGTTTTCAATGGCTGACTGTTTCAGGATTGCCTTGGGAGTGGATTGCCAGGCCCTTTTCCCATTTTTGTAGTGCTGGGAATTGAACTCAGGATCTCAGAGACTGCCGCGCAGCGCTCTACCAACTTAGCCAAATCCAGCCCCATTATTGAAGGTAAAATGGCATAAATTAGTGTTATAGTTTTAGAGTGTTATATGTAATCCTATGAAGTAGGTATAGAATGTACAAAAAAGAAAATGGGAAAGAAATTTAAACAAAAAAATCACCAAAACACAAAAGATGATAGTAATGCAGAAAATGTCATAGGCCATATAAAAAAGAAACTGAAAAATGATAGAAATAAGTCCCTCTCCAATGAAATGATTGATTTGCAGAATGGAAAAACTCACATGCCCAACTAATTGCTATCAATGAGACTCAGTTTGTATCCAAAATTAAGATAGATTGCAAGTAAAAGGATGAAAAAAAGATATTCCATGGAAATGAGCATAATAATGGCTGTATTAATTTCAGACCAAATAATCTTTAGATCAAAATATGTTATAAGAGACAAAGCAGAATATTAAATATCAATTTAGCAAGAAAATAAAACAACTATAAATTTGTACATTTAATAACAGATCATAAAAATACATGAAGTAAAAACTGATGAATTGAAGGGAAAAATATGTCTATGATATGAGTTGGAAACATTAATATCTCATTCTCAATAATGGATAGAATAATCAGATAGATGATAAGAAAACAATATGTAACATAATAAATCAATTACACTTAATAGACACAACTAGAATGCTCCACCCAGCAATAAACTCTTTCCTCTCAAGTACACCCAGGCCATTTTAAGGAATTTACCATGTGTTAGGTCACAAATTAAGTCATGGTTAAAAGGGGAACTGAGTACTTTGTATAGGCTACCCTATTATCCCAGTATACAGCAATATGAAAAAAAAATCTCCCCATAATATGGGAAAAATAAATGGGAAATGCCCAGTATCCACCATTGCCATCAGGTACACTTTACATTTTGTTAATGAGTAATCTTCCAGCTTTTGTTGGCCCCAAGCCCAGCTGAGGGAACTGTCAGGAAGTACACACCATTGCATTAATCAAGAGGGTGGGCTTAGTTTACATTATATGACCTCCCTCCACAAAGATAACTGTTGTGTGGGACCATTTTGAGATCAAAGCCAACTATACCCCACTCTCACTGCTGGACACGGCACATCATCCTGGGTAGCTGGAGTGGCTCATCTCTGCTGCCTGAGGAGACCTATGGTTGTACACCAGAACACACAGGTGTGCCCAGCTCCCACTGCTATGTGAGGTGCATCATACTTTTCAGGCCACTCAAGAGACCTCAACGTTGTATACCCTCCCAAAGGAGACTTGTGCTCTACTCCACACAAGAGCTCTCTCCCACAAGGATCTCCACCTCGGCTGTCACATCCACCACACTCGAAGCCTTTGATTACAGCTGAAGAAACTGTACAGACATGATGGTCCAGATCCTAACTGGAACCACAGGAACTTAGCATGCCAAAGCAACATCTAAGACCAATCTTCAAGAGAAAGTCTCTCACCATGAAGTTACCTTTAAAGTGAGTAGAGACAACATATCTGCTGCATGTGTAAGTAGAAACACAAGGGCACAAAAAGTAGGGAAAAGCCAGGAAACATTGACGTGTTCAAAGGAACACAATAATGCTCTGGCAAAAGATGTTAAAGAAAAGGAAACTGATGAAATGTCTGAAAAATAATTTAAAAGAATGATTCTATGGAAACTCTAAGAGAAAAAGGTAAATATAGAGAAATATTCCATGTAAATTAGGAAAAATGTCCTTTGTATGAATGAGAAATTCACCAAAGAGAGAGATCATAAAAAGTCAAACTAATTGTTGAATTGAAGACAAAAACTTTAAAAAATCACAGTTAAGAACTTCTGTACACTAGATTGAGCAGAAGAGTTTCTGAACTTAAAAATAGATCTTATGAAATAACTCAGTGAGATAAAAAAGAAGAAATCCAAAAGAATGAAGTATCTAATACTTATGGGATACCATTAAATGAAAAAATACTCAAAATACAAATATTACTCAATCATGAGAAAAGGGAACAGGCATAGGAAACCTATTCAATAATAGTCCAAAACTTATCAAATCTTGGTTTAGATATGGACATCTAAGCCCAGGAGGCTCAAATGACTTCAAGTAGATTTGACCAAAAAAGGTCCATTCCATGCCATATTATAGTCAAACTGTCAACATTCAAAACAAAGACAGATTTCTAAACAGTGAAAATGACAAACAAGAAGTCACATTTAAGGGAAATTTCACTAGACTAACAACAAATTTCTCAGCACAAACTTTATAGACCAAAAGGGAATAGGTTGACATATTCCAAGTTCTGAAAGGCAAAAACCAACCAACCAGCAAACAAAATACCCTAAAACCTGTCAACAA
Source organism: Pedetes capensis (assembly GCA_007922755.1). Lineage (NCBI taxonomy): Eukaryota > Metazoa > Chordata > Mammalia > Rodentia > Pedetidae > Pedetes > Pedetes capensis. Next base: position 10,523 of record VMDO01024754.1, on the reverse strand, counting down.
AGAATACAATACCTAGCAAAGCTATCCTTTGGGAATGAAAAAGAAATATTTTCTGAGAAAGGCAAAAACTGAAGAAATCCACCACCACTAGACTAGCCTCAAAGAACATGCTTCAGGGAGTCCTACATCATGAAGCAAAGGGAAAATAAGTACCATTATGAATGTATGCCACAGTACAAATCTCACTGAAGGAGCAGATACTCAAAGGAGAATAAGAGTCAAATCTTATCAACACAGAACACAAGCAAACTACAAAGAAAAGCAATGATAGGAAAGAAGGGACAAAGGATATTAAAAAAAAAAAACAGAACAAAATTAACAAAATGACAGGTGAAATTCTTTACATATCAGTAATGCCCTTCAATGTGAATAGATTAAGTTCTCCATTTAAAAAATTTAGGTTAGCTGAATGGGTTAAATAAAAAACAAGACCCAACAAGACATGGCCTACAAAAACTCACTTCATTGGTAAAGATACATTCAGAATAATAGTGAAGACATGGAAAAAGATATTTCATGCAAACAAAAAACAAAAGTTAGTAGGAATAGCTGTACTCAAATCAGGTAAAATAGGCCTAAGTCAAAAACTATAAAAAGCAACAGAATGTTACGATTAAAGATCCATTCAATAAGAGTATCATGAATGCATATGCATCTAATTACAGAGGACTTAATTTTGCAAATCAAACATTAAAGAGAGAAGGGCTCCAATAAAATAATAGTTGGGGACTTAAACATTCCACTAAACACACATTAGTCAGTCAAAAATCAACAGAGAAATATCAGAGTAAAATTATGTTATTGACAATATGGACCTAACAGACATTCCCAGAACATTTCATCCAATAGCCAAGGAATACACTTTCTTCTCACCAACTCATGGAACATGCACTAGGATAGACAATATGCCAGGAAAAAAAATACTAAAAATTTTTTGAAAAATAGACATATATCTACTCTGACCACAATGGAATGAGAAATCAATGAGAGGAACTTTAGAGATGATACAACATTTTAATATACCAATAATGCACTTGCTGGGAAGAAAATCATTAAAACAATCCCATTTACAACAGCTAAAAAAATAAATACCTAGGAATACATTTAACTAAGGAAGTGAAAGACCTCTACAATGAAAATTAAAAAACAGTAATGAAACAAGTTGAAGAAGACATACATACGGGGGAAAAAAAAAAAAAAAGAAGAAGAGGAAGAAGAACATCCTTCCAGGCTCCTGGGTTAAAAAAACTACTATTTTGGGATGCCTATATTCATGCAATGTTTTACAGATTCAGTGCAATCCCAACCAATATACCAATGGAATTCTTCACAAAAAATAGAAAAAAAAATCTTAAAATTCACAGGGAAGCACAAAATTCCCAAAATATCTAAAGCAATCTTGAGTAAAGATCAAAGCTGGAGGCAATGCAATTCTTGATTTTAACACATAGTACAGTGATATAGTAGCCAAAATATCATGGTATTGACATAAAAACAGACACAAAAACAGCGGAACAGTCTATAAATCCCTGGAATAAATCATTGCATCTATATCCAAATGATACTTGACAAAGATACCAGAAATATACATTGAAGAAAGGATGGTCATTTCAAAAATGGTGCTAGGAAATCCATATACAGAAGAAGGAAGCTTTACCCCCGATTATGACCCTATAAAAATTGTCTGACAATGGATTAAATACCCAAATGTAAGACCTGAATCTATGAACCTATTAAATGAATACATAGGATTAACACTTAAAGGCAACTGAGATTATATCAAACTAAAAAGCTTGCGTTCCAGCAAAGGAAATAATCAACAGAATGATTAGACAACCCACCCAAGAGGAAAAAATATTTGTACACCATGTGACAGAGGATATGCACCCAGAATATATGAAGAACATAAAAAATTCAATAACCACAAAAATAACCCAATGAAAATGGGCAAATAATTTGAGTAAACCTTTGTCAAGTGTAGAAAAACAAATGGTTAACAAATAATAGGTAAAAAGTTTCAACATCATTAGCTATCAGGGAAATACAAATTGAAACTGTAACAATATGTGACCTCACCCCACTCAAAATAGCTATTATAAAAGAAACAAACTGACAACCTGTGACTTGCCTTTAGACAACAGAATACAACACATGCATATGATACACCAACCATGAGACATTGAGTTGTATATATCTTTTTGGCTGAATGAAGCAAAACAGTCTCCCATTGGTTTGGTAAAAGTAAATCAACAGGCTGTGAGAGACCTTGTGAGAGGGCCAAATGTCAAAAGAACTGCAAGGGCATCTAGGAGATGAGAAGAAACTTTCAAAGAAGTGGGTATTCAAGTCCTATTTATAAGGAATTGATTTTGCCAGTAATCATACATGTTCAAAAGAAAATCCTGAGCTCCATAAGGGAACACAGATCAACCAGTATTTTTACTTCAACTCGTACGTCTGGGCTGAGGACCTGCTTAAAGTATGCTTAAACCTCTGGCCCACAGAAACTTGGAGAAAATAAATATGTATTGTTTAAACCTGATAAATTTGAAGTAATCTGTTATATGGCCCGGAATAAAAGAATTATACAAAGTTACAGATATTATAGTCAGAAGTAATCAAAGAACTTTGCAGAATTGGTCATTATATGTAACAAAATACTACGTAGGAAGCTTTTATATGGTGAATAAAACATTCCCATGCTCTGGTGTTTTGATGAAGTTTTATGTTTGGTAGGTTTTCATTTTTAACTCAGTGGAGTTTTTCCCAAATCAGATTAGTGTCCCATACTCAAGATTCCTATTTCATTGAAGGGCAGTCACACCAGTCAAGCCAGCTCTATTTTTGCTTACTCCTGTAGATCCTATTACTAAGGATTAAAGATAAATACTTGGATATACAGAAACAACCTAATAATGTTTTTGTTTTTCTTGTGCTTTCATTCTAAAAACTATTCCCCCCCCACCCCAGGATTTTCTGTGTTTTCTGCACCTGGTCAGTTGGCCACCTGTTTTGCCTTCATTCTTTAATATTTGCAAATCCAGTTCCTGTTGCTGCCTAATTTCTCATATGTGTCCCTTCATGTAACTTGTTCAATTTTTACTGGCATAAAATTGTTCATAACATTCCCTTATTATTACTTAATGCTGTTGTTGTTAGGTGCTGTCGAGTTGGTATCTGACTCATAGCGACCCTATGTACAACAGGCAAAACAGCTGTACCACTATGGCATCTGATCCCATCAGATCTTAGAAGCTAAGCAAGGTCAGGCCCAGTCAGTGCTTGAATGGGAGACTGCCTGGGAACACCAGGTACTGTAGACCTGGGAGAAAGACCTGGCAACCCACTCCCAAAAACCAATCAGCCATTGAAAACGCAATGAATAGCAGGGAAACACTAAAAATACTGTTTCACATGTTGTACATAGGATCACTATGAGTCAGACACTGACTCAATGGCACCTAACAATAACAAGTTTAAGTTATTGATTTAGACGTTTCTTAAACATCTAAAACCTCACATTTCCCTCTAAATACTGCTTTGTATCTTACTTGTAAATACTTAGTTGTATCTTACAAATTTTGGTGTGCTGTATTTTAATTTTTTTATTGATTTTCAGTTTGTAATTCTGTTGATATTTATTCTTTGTATTATATAAAGTATATTTTATAATTTCCACATATTGTTTTTTCTGAATATCAATGTTATTGGTTTCTAATTTAATCTCATTTTATTCAGAGAATATCAGCTACATTATTTCAGTACACTTAGGTATATTAACACTTGTTTTATGGCCCAATATATGGACTGTTTTCCCTGCCGGAATTTTCTCCTTATTTTTGTTGATACAGTGTAACTAAGATGTGCCAATGTTCCGCTTTTAAAAATTTATTCTATGTGATATTTATGAATCATCTTGAATTGTAGATTTATGTTTTTCACAAAATTGGAGAATTTTTATGAGTTTCTCCAGTTTCTCATCCTCCGTCCTCTCTTCTTTTGAGACTCCAAATATACTTTTGATATTGTCCTGTGGATCCTGAGGCACCAGCCATTTTCAAAATAGCTTTTCTTTTCTTCAGATTGAAATAACTTCTACTCATCTATTTTCAAGTTCACTGACTCTTCTGTGATTCTAATAGACTGCCTAGTCCATTCAGTCTATCCTGACCATTGACTTAATTAAATCTAGAACACAATTCTAGACTTTAAGGTTGGTTTATGTAACTTCCTCTTGCCAATCATTTTTTGAATGATTCATTGTACATAGTTCTAGTAATAAAGTCATGTTTATTACCAAATATTTCTTTTAAAGGTGATGATCTATGTTTAGTTGTAATGGTAAACCAATATGTTGTTGTTAGATGGCAATTGTATTGGTAATGGTTAATATTAACTCCTATCCTCTACCACAGACTCCATACAGTCTCAGCTCCCAGATATTATGAATAAAAAAATCTTCCTTCTATTACTTATAGGTTAACACTATTTTCAGGAAAAAAATTAAGTCAATCTGTATCATATAAAATCACCTTATAATTATTATGAGCTATTTTCTAATCCTAGAATAGCTACTTCAATTACTTCAGGTTAAAGATCTTATCTTTGAAAATTTAAATTCATTATAGTAATTTGTCTCTATTTGTTATTGAAAGGTATTGAAAAGTCATTTGAGAAATGGAAAAAGTAAGTTTGTATGGAATTGTTGCTACTAATAATTTGCCTCACTGAACATTTTTCCAAAGAAAATGGACATGATAAACTTAATACTTTGATTTTTCCTAAATTGACAATAGTTGAAATACATCTCTCTTAGATTGCTAATAATGGTTTACTGTAAGAAACAAAGGACAACATAACAAAAATAACATTCATTCTTAGTTGGAAATCACATGCACATTGCTCAGGATTTAGGATTTGTTGGATGACATGTTTAGTAACTGTATTAAAGCATTATATAATGTGATCCAAGTCACTTCTGAGTTGGCCAGTCTATTTTAAAAACTTGAAATCATTGTATAAAAACTATGATGTCACGACAAATGAGTCTTTCAGCCTTTTTTCAGTGTATCAACTAACATCTTTCAATTGACAAATGGCACTCTGGCACGAACAGAAAGATGGACTTCTGCTACTTTGTTGGTCCCTAGAAAAGTAGCTATGAATATATGCAATAAGTTCATGTTTTTGAGTTGGAGAATGGTGGCTTCACTGTATTAAAAAGGGCAAAAAAATGCATATCAACTTGAAGACCAAATAGACTTAGCAGAAGATGTACAAGATCATTTAGCAAGTACTATATATGGCAGATTGGAATTCCCTGACATCTTATATTTCATTTTTATGCCACATGTTATCTGTGCCTTCCTAATGTTAACCTTGACTTATTAGAATGTGTTAGGGGTTTCAAACACAGAAACAAAGCAAGGTAAACAACATGCAGCCCAATTTGAAATGGACATGAGGCATATTTTCTGATGATAAAGCTGTCCAAAATTGGAATGGGATGCCTTGGAGGTGAAGAAGTTCTATATCATACAAGTTGTCAGGCTGGAGGTATGCCACCTGAAGAGATTGTTATAATAAAAAGTATAAAACAAATAATGAGGAATGGGTTAAATGTATGCTGATGTATCCTCTAAGGTATCCATAAGCTGTACCTATTATACACAGAAATATAACTTTCCTGAAACACTAAAACAAATGCTTTTTATTGTAGATTTTTCCAGAATTCTTCTTGGGGTCACTACCTGTGTAAACTAGCCTAAAACTGAAGTCTATAAGAAAATATTCAACTCAAAAATGCATTGATAAGCTCTTTCAAATTGTTCTACATTGTGTTCATTTGCAGTAATTAATTACTTAATTATACCTTAGACAATAAAAACCTTTACATATCTTGTTAGCATGTTTCATTCATTCAACAAGGTCTTAAATGACTTAGGGAATTTTATCCTGCTCCACCATTCTCAGTATGAAGCTTTTTATGGTCAGTTTTTCAGTTTTACAGTTATAAACCACTGTAAATGTTTCAGATATTCATACATATTTCAATAATATTCCAAGATATTATGGTAGAAGAGACAAGACTAGGCTATTTATCTAATTCTTATGTCTTTCATTGTTGTTGTTGTTGTTGTTGTTAGGTGCAGTCAAGTTAGGTATAATTCATAGTGACCCTATGTACAACAGAATGAAACACTACCCAACAATGTGCCATGCCTCTCACTATGTCAGTGCTTCTTTGCTATTTGGGACTCAGTTGGTAGAGTGCTGCTCTGTGCTCTCTGAGGCCCTGGGTTTGATCCCCAGCAATGCAAAAATGGGAGAAGGACTTGGCAATCCATGCCCAAAGCAATCCCAAAACAATCAGCCATTGAAAATCCTATGAATAACAGAAGCACTGACATAGTGTTGGGCGTGGCACAGTATCATGGAGTGTCTCACTCTGTTGTATATAGGGTCACTATGAGTCAGACTGGGCTGGGATTTAGCTCAGTGGGTAGAGTGCTGTGCTGTAGTCTCTGAGGCCCCGAGTTCAATTCCCAGCACTGCAAAAAATGGGAGAAGGGCCTGGCAATCCATTCCCAGGGCAATCCCGAAACAGTCAGCAATTGAAAACCCTATGAGGGTTGCTATGAGTTGGATACGGACTCGACAGCACCTAACAACAACAACAACAACATGAGTCAGACTACACTCGATGGCACCAAACAAGAACATCATCTCTGCTATTCATAGAGTTTCCAATAGCTAATTGTTGTGGGAGTGGGCTGCTAGGTTCTTCTCCCAAGCCTACGGCACCCTGTATTCCCTAGCAGTGTCCCATCCAAAGACTAACCAGGCCTACCCTGCTTAGCTTCTGAGATTAGATGCCAGGATGGTATGGCTATAGAAATTTCTTTCACTAGGAAATAAAAAATTTCTCAGAACTACCCATAGGAATTACTGTGGCATATTATTAGTGAGAACTAGTTCATATGCTGTGCGTAGATCAGACCAGCAAAGGATGACAAGCTTCTCATGATTAAGTTTTACTGTCTCCCCAATGTGTATTTGAAAACTTTTGGGAGATTTAAAAATTTATGTTCTATATGAATGTGACATAATGTTGAATTTGAGTTGTGGGGGACAAGAACAGAAAATGTGTTAGTTTTTAGTTACTGAAAAAAAAAATACCTGACACAGACATCTAAAGGAGAAAATATTTATTGTGGTTTATGGTTTCAGAAGTTTCATCTGTGGCTATTGCTTTTAGGCCTGTGACAAGGCAGAAACATCATGGTAGAAAGGCATGGCAGTGGAAAGCTGCTCACCTCATGTTGGTCAGGAAGCAGAGAAAGAGCAAGCCAGAAGAAGTGGGCAAGGACAAGATACACTCCCAGCAACCTACTTACTTCAAACAGCTCTGCTTGCCAATAATGCTATCAAGTTATATATCCATTTGTGGATTAAACCATTGATTAGATCAGAGCCCTCATGATCCAATCACCTCTCAATTATTGGATCCACAGACTGGAGATTAAAATTTCATCACAAGACCTTTTTTGGCTCATTTGACTTATATTCAAACAATAAGATTCTTTTCAGGAATCCAAAGACTCATGGCCAGCAATGTCATAATCCAAAATGCATTTAATCCATCTCTATGACTCCCCAAAATCTTAATAGTTCCAACATTGTTCAAAAGCCCAAGCCTAAAGCCTCCTCTGAGGCTCTAGGAAAACTCTTGGCCCCAAGCCATTGTATGAAAAAAATTACAAATTTCTAACACAGGCTGGGGTTTATTTTGGTTGGTAGAGTGCTGCTCTGTACTCTCTGAGGACCTGAGTTCAATCCCCAGCACCAAAAAAGGGGGATTAGGAAATGCAAATCCACTCCTGAAAAAATCAGTTATTGAAAACCCTATGAGGGTCACTATGAATCTGATCTGACTCAACGGCACTTAACAACAACAACAACAAGATACAATGGTAGGACAGACACAGGGTAAATATACCAATCCCAAAAGGGAGGCATAAAATACTAAGGAAGTATCAGCTTGAAGAAAGACTGAAATCTATGGTGGCAGGATGTGGGTCCCAAGGGGCTTTAGCATCCCTGCCCCTATGGCCTTGGAGGCTGCAGCACACATGGCCTTTCTCCTGTGCTGGTCTGATCATTGCCTATGACTTTCATCAGCAGATTTTCCATGTTGCCTGCTGCTGCTGCTGCTGCTGCTGCTGTTGTTGTTGTTAGGTGCCATCAGGTTGGTATCCAACTCATGGCAACTCTACGTACAACAGGCGCGACAGTATTGGTAGCGTTTCTCTGCTATTCATAGGGTTTTCAATGGCAAATTGTTTTTTTGAGAGTGTTTCCAGGTCCTCCTCCCAAGCCTATAGCACCTAGTGTTCCCAGGTGGTCTCCCATCCAAGTACTAACCAGGCCCAACCCTGCTTAGCTTCTGAGATCTGATGCAGTTGGAGCACTGTAGTGCTACAGCTGCAGGCATCCCTGAGGTCCCACTTCAGCTTTAGCTTCACTCTCAGAACTTCACACACTATCTGACTAAGGGTTACTGGTAGGGACTCAGACCTACATACTGCCTTGCTTCCCAGGCGTCCCTTCAAATATCAGTGGAAGCTTCAGTGATCCCAGAACTCTTGAATTCTGAATTCCTACAAAACCAGCACCATGTGGAAGATAACAAGGTCTTCCACTAGCTCAAGCAATATCTAGTCTCCCTTGGACCATAGCTGCAGTGCATCTGAGTGCCTGAATAGCTACATTTGGGGGAAAAGTACCCTAAGCAACCTTGTGTGAAAAGGGTACTCCAGAGCTCTCCTTTCAAAACAGTCTTTCATATGAGTTTATATTCTTATACCCATCAACCTTTGATAAGTGGCATCTGGCCAACTACTGATACCTCTTTAAGGCATCTTTCTTATTGTCCCAGCATAAAGTACGTGTGTTATTTTTAAAGACATTAGTATTTTCAGCAAAGACAGATTCCTTGGCCCTAACTTTAAATGCGGTCTTTTTCTGACCTGACTGTAAACTTTTCACATCCTTGTGATTTACTTTTGGTTCTTGATTCTCACTGTAAATACAACTAAAAGCAACTAGTAGTACTCATGCCATAACCTAAATGCTATGCTGCCTTGCAAGTTCCTCTCACAGATTATTAGTCTGTTACCTTTAAACTCAGCCTTACCCAAAATCTCAGTGCATGGGTAGAATATAAACAAGTTATTTGTTAGTATGTAATATGAATGGTCTCTAGTTTAATTCCTAAAAGAGTCTCCATCTGTGTCTGAAATCTCGTGAGCACAGCATTTACTGCTGCATTCTTATCAGTGTTCTTATCTGAACTACCACCAGAATCACTGATTAGGTTCTGCTTACCACATTTTAGGGCTACTCTAGCCTGCTTGGGGCTGGGGTTTAGCTCAGTTGGTAGAGTGCCACTCTGCAGTCTCTGATGTCTGAATTCAATTCCCAGCACCGCAAAAATGGGAGAAGGATGTGGCAACCCACTCCCAAGGCAATCCTGAAACAATCTGCCATTGAAAACCCTATGAGGGTCGCTCTGAGATGGACATGACTCGACGGCACCTAACAAAAACAGCCAGCCTGCATCTCCAAACTTTTAGAGATTGAACCTACTTCCTAAAGTTTCTAGGACCTTACCAAATAGTGTTGGGGACTAAGCCTTAAACACATGAGTCTTTTTGGAGGATACTTCATTTTCAAACCATAAATAACATGATGATATGTTTAGAAGGTACTACTTAATGTAGACTTTTATTCTTCAAAGTCTCATTAAGGGGCTGGTGGCATAACTTGGTGGTAAAATGCTTCTCTAGTATGTGCAAGTCTCTGAGTTTCTCCTATCACCACCCCCAAAGAAACTTCAAAAGTATCATTAAAATACTAGTTTGGACAAAAATGATACTTTCCCTTAGGGCCGGGAACACTGCTGGATGAACCAAACTGGCTTTATGGTGATAAGAATAAACAATGCTTTGTGGTAGGCAAGCAATTATGTTTAACACAAATTTTATGCTTTCTGTCCATGACTCCTTCTTTTGTTTTTATACAACTGTGAAAAAAAGGAAATTTATACATATACACATTGTGTGTGTGTGCCTGTGTGTGTATGTGTGTGTGTGTGTGTGTGTGAGAGAGAGAGAGAGAGAGAGAGAGAGAGAGAGAGAGAGAGACAGAGAGAGACAGAGAGAGACAGAGAGAGAGAGAATGAGAGAATACTTTGTGGAAGATATTACACATATCATTTTGATTTGCTATTATTTTGCACAATGCTCCAGATTTTTTACCTCGATAAATACTGATTGATGATGCAGACATTGAAATGTGTGAGGGGTTGTAGATTAGCCTGAAGAGAAACATAAGTATACCTAGTAATTAAAATTATCAAAGTATTACTCACATAATTGATATTAGCTGTAACCCCAAAGCCTGAACTTTGATTTTTTTTTCCTTTCATGTAGTGGAACTTCAAACTTTTAAAAACTAAAATC
>VMDO01024753.1:0-29227 GCA_007922755.1 Pedetes capensis | reverse complement strand
CTCTCTCTCTCTCTCTCTCTCTCTCTGAGACATTGGCTTGCTACTTGGCTCAAGTTGGACTTGAACTTTTGATCTTCCTGCCTCAGCCTCCTAAGTGCTAGGATTATAGGCACATACCACCATACCTAGATTGCAGTCATTCCTAATGGCAGGATTGTTCTGTAATTACCAGGTCAGCCATTGCCAGAAGAATTTTACATGCACTTTAATGAAACATATTATAATATACATATTTTCCTATAACTGGCTTTTCTCACTCATTGATACATGAGCCATAAACATCTTTAATAAGCATGTCAATATTAATTTGCACAATAATTTAAAACTGCTACATAGAATTTATTTCATTCTAGGAGTGTATCATAATTTTTAGCCAAACACTTATAATTAAATGTTTCAACTGTTTCTATTTTTTCTCTTGTGAGAGCAATAGGATCTCATTTTCATATATATGCTCCTTGTTATTGTTAGGTGCTGCTGAGTTGAACCCAACTCATTAAAACACTATGTACAGCAGAACAAAACACTATCTGACACTGTGCCATGCCCAGCACTATGTCAGTGCTTCTTTGCTATTCATAGGGTTTTTGATGGCTGATTGTGTCAGGAGTGGGCTGCCAGGTCCTTCTCCCAAACCTGTAGCACCCAGTGTTCTCAGGCAGTTTCCCATCCAAGGACTAACCAGGCCCAACACTGCTTAGCTTCCATGATCAACGGGGATCAGATGCCAGGGTGGTATGGTTGTAGGCATACATATGCCTAAATTGTAATTATTCCCTAAGTATAATGTCATGAAATAAAATTATAATATCAAAGAACATGGATATTTGAAGGCTTTGTTGTATTATCAAAGGTTCCTCTAGGAAAATCATATCAATTTACATTTCCATCAATGGTATATAACTGCCAGTTCTCCTATATAAGCATTTTCTAAATAACAGGCTTTAAAGTTTTAAACTTACAAATGAACAAGCATTTACTAAATGATTCTTCTGTAGCCCCAGACTGGGAATCCTCTTGGGATTGTAAGGAAACAAACTGAACTGGACTCTGACCTTACAGAGCTCATGATTCCTGGCAGATATCTTTCTGGTTCGCTTTTTGGGATGCTGGTCCATTGGTAAGGTTCCTGGAAGGCTGGTGCCCTCTGTAGAGAGGCTTGCCTTGGACATTCTCATCAGTCATGGGTGTATTTTGGACCCTGTCCTTATCTTTCACAATAATGATGTACTGTGGACTTATTTATAGTCCACCGTGAGTCAAGGATGGCACCTTGATCTCTTTCTATCAGCATTACATATTCAAGTTTGTTGTTGTTGTTGTTAGGTGCTGTCGAGTCGGTATCCGACTCATAGCGACCCTCATGGGGTTTTCAATGGCTGACTGTTTCGGGATTGCCTTGGGAGTGGATTGCCAGGCCCTTCTCCCATTTATGTGGTGCTGGGAATTGAACTCGGGACCTCAGAGACTGCAGTGCAGCACTCTACCAACTGAGCTAAATCCCAGCCTACAATATTCAAGTAGGATAGCTGTGTTTTCTTCTTCCTCCTTTGTGTGCTTCTGTAAACTCAGCCGGTTTGAACTGTATTCAGTGGTTCTGACTCATCCAGCTTACCAAGATCACTCACCTGGATCCGTCGTCAGCATGCTACGGCCCTAGGTACAAATCTGTCCTGCCACCTGCTTATGTAAATGAAGTTTCACTGGACTGCGGCCTTGCTCATTTGTGTATGTACTGTCCGTGGTGGCTTTGGTGATACAACATTGAAAATGAAACCTACATTACTTACTATCGGGCCCTTTATGGAAAAGGTTTGCCAACCCATGCTGTAAGGGTTGGCTATCTATACAACTCTATAAGACCTTGAACTGGGCAAATAAAGACTTTCCCGGCACCTGATTAAGCAGCTACACTGAGCAAGTCCCCCCAGTTTCCCCACTCCAGAGGGCAAAGGGCTCTGTTTGCTCAGCATCACTATATTTATGATATACCCCACTTCCTCCTCTGTCCCTGGATTCAGATGAGATGATTCTGCGGCTTCCACCGCTCCAGGCCAATCACAGCCTTTCCTGAGACTTTTGCTCAATCATGAAAGATGGCTCCCTTTAAACCTGGGCGCTCAACCTGCTTGGATGATGAAGGCCTAAATCTGACACAATCATCCTGCTCCCCTACAGAAAGAGCAGAGGCTAATGAGCCCCAATAATGAGAGACCTATGGAGTTCTGATTACCTTGTTTGAATCCCTAGATTTAGTCCTCAGAAGCTGGCTTCACCTCTGGCCGTTTTAATCTTAAAAGTTGACTGTGCCTGGTTTAAAAATATTGGATTTCCAAGTTATACAAAGCAATAAATTACTCTTTCTCTTTAAGCTAGTTTTGATGGAATTTCTGTCATAGGACCCCAAGAGTCCAGAGAAGTGTGAAAATTAGGACTTGACACCATCAGTGAGCGCTGCTGCCTAGCCTGAGGAGTCACCCTCCCTTGGGACCTCTGATCCCTTGAAGCTGGGTCCTTGGCTCCATTGCAGAAAAGAATTTTCAGTATGAGTCAGAGTGGAACAAAGTAGAAGTTTTGTTAAGTAGAAAGAAGAGATGGTACACTATTTAGAGAAGTGCCTGGGTGTCTTTACAATGGAAAAAATGCATAATATATATATTTCTATATTTCTGTGGCTTTTTCTGATGTTAAGGATTAAACAAGTTTTAAAAATTAAGTAGAGTAAAAAGTTTACTATGAGAAAAAGGCAATATTAGCCAGTTTACCTATTCCTCTTATCTTAAAGAATTTCCTTTTGTAAATTAAATTGTAAGGTGATTTTACAGGGTGCAATGTTCAGGCTTGGGGATGGGAGAGGATCCCTTGTTGTTGTTGTTGTTGTTAGGTGCTGTCAAGTCAGTATCCGACTCATAGCCATCCTAAATACAACAGGCGAAACACTATTGTCAGTGCTTCTCTGCCGTTCATAGGGTTTTCAATGGCGGATTGATATTTGGGAGTGGGTTGCTGGGTCATTTTCCTAAGCCTACAGTATCTGGTGTTCCCTGGTGGTGTCCCATCCAAGTACTAATCAGACCCAACCCTACTTAGCTTCCGAGATCTGATGGAGTTGGATGCCAAAGGGCTACCTCTGCAGGCCAAAGGATCCCTAGTAAGGTTAAACTCAAAGCCATAAACATCCAGTGCCAAAGTAAGTGTAGTCTATTTTTGATTTCCAACAGTCTTGTTTGAGAGCCCTTAGGAAAAGGACCACTGTCTTCACGTGGGCCATCTTCACTGATTTTGTCAGTTTGGTGTTGACTTTCAGATGGTGGGGGTGTGTGTGTATGAACAGATTCTCTGAGTTAAAATTGTTGATTTTTAGCCAGCAGGAGGTGTCATTAGATTCCAGAGTGAGGGACTTCTTTCCAATTATTGGCACCCAGATTTTCTGTCTTTCTATCCCGCCTCAGGACAGGGACAGAAGGTGCCAGAGGAAAACTGAATTGGGGCACTGGCCTGAGTGAGGTGGCATGGAAGATAGCAGGGATCCCTATGTCTGGGAAGTTGATGCTCCTTGACGCAAATGAGCCTTCTGCTGAGGCTGGCTACCCTCGCTTGTGCCTCAGGAGCTGGATCCTTTGTAGACTTTGGACTCCGTTAGGCACAAAGGATGGGATTTTACAACAGTGCTTCCTCACCCACACAAGGGAGCGTAGTACGGTATTTGTAAGGCATGCTGATCCAAATTGATGGTGGTGCTCCCCGCCAGATGGGGTGCTCCCCGCCAGATGGGGTGCTCCCTGCCAAAGATAATTGGCCTGGCTCTGGAACTCAGGTACTTCCTGCTGCCTGGGACTAAGAGGATGGACTTTGGGCATCCTGGGGTGCCATAGTCCAACATTTAAGAAGCTCTTAGTCTACGAGGTCCAGGCCAAGTATGCTGGTTACTCCTGTGGCCTTTAGTAAGTCACAAGAAGAAACAGACAAGCTTCAGCCAAGCTGGCCCATCAGGAAGCCATGCAGTCTTGGATGAAAGCCATGCAGTCTTGCTCAAGGAGGACCTTCTGGTCTGTGCCAACAATCCCAAATTGGAAGAGGTAATTCTTTTTTTTTTTTTTTGCGGTGCTGGGGGTTGAACCCAGGGCCTCACACTTGCATGCTTTGTAAGTGCTGGACCACTGAGCTGCACCCCCAGCCCATTTTATTTTTTTTTAATTTTTTGAGACAGGGTCTCGCTAAATTACCCAGACTGCCCCTGGTCTTGAACTTGTGATCCTCCTGCCTTTCTGCCTCCTAAACCACTGGGATTACAGGCGTGTGCCACCATGCCCGGCAAAGAGGTGTTTCTTGAAGAACGCACAGCTGCGTTAACCTCCTTAAGTTAAAGCACGAGATAGCAAGTCAGAGAGGCAGGTAAATACACAGGAAGTAAGCCTGGGCCCAGGCTGGCCTGATGGGCGTGCGACATGCATGCATGGAGGGCAGGGCCCCATGCCTGTTTTACTATTCTGCTGGTTGAAATGCTGGCACCTTTTACACAAGGGGTGCTGCATGTTCATTTCGCACTGGGTCTGTAAAATTATGCAGCAGGTCCTGCCTGGTGCTTAGGAGAAGCCAAAGAACTGGGTGGCCCTGCCCTCAGGCTCCTTCAAGATACCCTCGGGCTCCTCCCTCCCCCTGCTGAACAGGGTCTGGATTCCCCCACTGCCAGTCATGGGGTATATCCTGGGCCAAGGGGTTAGATTAACTCTGCTTGCCCACTCAGCCCATTCATTCAGAGGGAGAATTAAAGGAAAGAGTAAGAGAGCTGGGCACAGAGGCGCACGCCTGTAATCTCAGTGACTCATGAGGCAGAGGCAGGAGGATCGCAACTTTGAGATCAGAGGCAGACTGCGTAATTTAGCAAGACCATGTCTCAAAAAAAAGAAAAATAAGAAAAAGAAAAAAATGGACTAGGGGTGCAGTGGTCCAGCACTTGCAAAGCATGCAAGCATGAGTCCCTGGGTTCAACCCTCAGTACTGGAAAAAAAAAAAAAAAAGAGTAAGACCAAGAAGGCTAAACTAAACGTACAGGGCTGAGCATTCAATGATAAAGTTTAGACCGAAGGATGTTGCTGTGGCCTTGATTTCAAGGGAGTTGTCACCAGGGCAATCACATGACTATTTAATCCCTAAAACCATGGTTCCCAAGTTCTCCCAAGGTAACCTTGGGTACTGCAGAGAGTTTAGAGACATCACGTGGTATTTTATATTTTCTAGAAAACATAGCAAGACCATGAGGTATGATCAAAAAATATGATGAATGTTTAAATTAAAAAAATTATTACAGTAAAAGACACATTGCCTTCAAAATACTCCCCTTGGCTTCAAACACACAGATCCCATCATTCTTGGCGCTTTCTGAAGCAGTTCTAGAAGTCCTCTTTTGTGAGTATCTTTAGTTTCATCCTCTATCATGACAAGGCTCTGTGTCACACATCACTTCTGGTATTGCAATGTCTGTCAAATAAAAACATTACACTGTGTCCTCACCCACCCTATTCACTAGATCTGGCACCTGGAAACTTCTGGCTCTTTCCCAAAGTCAAAACGACCACCAAAGGTAAACATTTTAATCAATGCAGACATCGAGACAGTCACAACAGCACAGCAGAAGGCATTCAGGGAAGGCCATCCAGAACTGCTTCAGAAAGTGTCAAGAAGGGTGAGCTCAGTATGTTCAAAGCCAGGGGGAGTATTCTGATGGGGATTAATGGCAATGTATCTTTTACTGTAATAATTTTTAAAATTTAAACACTTCATCTTTCGAGCACACCTCATAAACATCTGTCAGACACCACATTGACAGGTATTTCAGTTTCAACATTACATCATGCTGTATTCTTTGCAATGATGTCATGTTATTTGCAAAGTGGTTATTATATTTTTGTAGTTGCTGTGGTAAAAAAAATAAAACACAAAAATCAATGTGGAACAAGAAATGAAAGTGATGATGTCCCCTGTGAGGTTGTGAAGTTGTGCACTGCCCAGTGGAACACATGTTCCATTAGTCATTGTAATGATTTAGGAAGGAAATTAAAATATTGCTTTAAAATTCACCATAATTTTCTTTGAATGGCTTTTAAGTTATTAAGATAGAAATGCATGTTAAATTGTTTATACCTAGCTTCTTAATTGGCCTATTAAGTATTTCTTTGAGCCAATAGGTGCTATGAAAAAACTGAGGCACTAAGGGTGAAGGAGACAGTGTGGGACCTCTGTACTGAGATAATCCCAAAGACCCTACATCCTTACCAGTAGGAGGTGGACCGGAAAGGTCCCTTGTGCTCCATGCTTCTCTCTATGGTGGCTGTGGAGGACCATGGAAAAGGTGGGGTCTCCAAAGGAGAAAGCCAACTACAGCACTGGGGGCTGACTCAGGCACTCCTTCACTGTCCAAGAAGGCAAAAAGTGGATCATGGGCTGATAATGAGGACTGCTTGCTTCCTTTCCTCCACGTTTAAATGATAGAGGTTGCTTGTGGTTGTATCTTTTTTAATTTAAAATTTATTAATTTATTATTATTATTATTATTATTATTTTGCAGTACTGGAGGTTGAACCCAGGGCCTGTGCCTGCTTGCTCTGCAAGTGCTGGACCACTGAGCTGCACCCACAGCCCTTTTCTTGTTTTTTACTTTTTGAGACAGGGTCTCGCTAAATTATGCAGACTGGCTCTGGTCTCGAACCTGTGATCCTCCCGTCTCTGCCTCCTGAACCACTGGGATTACAGGTATGCGCCACCATGCCTGGTTAACATTTTTTATTTTTATTTTGAGACAGGGTCTTGCTAAGTTGCACAGGCTGCCTTGGGCCTCCAGCTTGTGATCCTCTTGCCTTAGCTTCCCAAGTTGCTGGAATACTAGGCATATGCTGTGGCACCTAGGTTTAAATGAGAGTTTTTAAGGTCGTTTTCAAACTTTTCTCCCTCCATGATTTATAACACACATGTAGGGAAAAATTGGGAGGAAATTGACAAAAACCCCTAAACTGGGAAAAACGGCTTTCGAATATCTGGTTTGTAAATTAGAAATCTAGGGAAAATGAAAGTAACTTGGTTGCATGGTTGTACAAAACCCTACCTGATTGGACAATTGGACTCAGCTGATTGGCTCAGGCCATTCCGTGGGTGAGCTATAGAAGGAGCTGCGCTGTGGCAGGTCTATCCTTTACGCCCTTTTTCCGCCCAAACCATCGGCTAAGCAAGACCTTTTCGGCCTTTTTGCCCAGACCACCCATGAGGAAACGGCTCTCCTGCTCTCACCCGGACCTTCCTTCGGTGAGGAAAGAACACTCTCCCACCACAACCATCAACAAGGAAAGAACTCACTCTCTGTCTGATCACCTACGAAGCAAGAACTGTCTCCTTGTGACCACCGAGACGATCAACACAGGTGTTTGTCCCTGGAAGGCAAAAGCGCCTGAGGCTTTTCCTTTCTCCCATCTCCACTGGTGTCCCAAGGGCTGCAGGAGTCCGTGCCCCTCACCCAAGGGTCCCGAGTGAATTGTGTTTAGTATCTATGTTGCGCGGCACCGCCGGTCCAAACCTCCAGGCTGGACTGGGAGGCATGTGCCCCACAGAAGCGAGATTCTATTTCCCATTTAGACAAAAATTGCTGGCTTGCGAAAAACTATATGTGGACTTGAGAAAGAGGAACACTTAACATGCAGAGCTCCTGCCTAGGAAATTGGTGTCCTAAGTCGGGATCCTTGGGACTGGACTCAATCTGGGGAGAGGTGAGAGGTGAGTATTTGAGTAGCACAGCACGGCTGCATTATGCTTGGGAAGGAAGAACACACAGAAAGCTATACACACAGAAAAATAGAATGTGTACATCCATGTGGGGTTGTGGATCTGTCGTGTGTATGTGTATGGCTACACACACGTGCTGGGAAGTCAAGGAGTGGAACGTATATTATGCCAGGAGTCTTCTTTCCACTAGAGAACTACACCTTCCTTTTTTTTTTTTCTCAGGCCTGGGGGTTGAACCCAGGGTCTCGCTAGCATGCTTTTCAAGTGCTGGACAACTGAGTTGCACCCTCAGCCCATTTTTTTACTTTCTGAGACGGAATCTCGTTAAGTTACGCAGACTGCCTCTGGTCTCAAACTTGCGATCCTCCTGTCTCTGCCTCCTAAGCCGCTGGGATTACAGGTGTGCATCACCGTGTCTGGCTCACCTTCCTCCTTTCATTATTCCACACCATCTGTATCAGTCTCTTCTATCATTGTGCCTTCTTGCCCTCTGGTCAAAAAAATGTATGCATCCAGATTTGGATTTATCCACTAGATTTGGTATATGGTCATGGGATGAGAAAAAAATCACTCTTCTCTTTCGGATTCAAGGACTCCACAGAGCAGCGCTTGACCCCACACCAAGAAAGCCAAGATGATGATGAAGCCAAGCAGAGGCTGGAAAATGTAAGGAAGAGAGAAAGAAGGTTCTGATTTGTAACCTTGAACCCACCCTCTTGGATTTATCCAGGCCTGATCTAGCCAAGCTTGGGTTTTTTGTACTCAGCCAACATTTCCCTTTGGTGCTTATGGAAGTTTGAGCTAACTTTTGTCACTTGTCATTCAAAGACAGTATCACTAACATAGTAGCTTTTTTTTTTTTTTTCTCGGTACTGGGGGTTGAGCCCAGGGCCTCATGCCTGCATGCTTTGCAAGTGCTGGACCACTGAGCTGCACCCTCAGCCCATTTTTTAAAACTTTTTTGAGACAGGGTCTCACTAAACTACGCAGACTACCTCTGGCCTCGAACTTGCAATCCTCCTGCCTCTGCCTCCCAAGCCGCTGGGATTCCAGGCGTGCGCCACCACGCCTGGCTCACGTAGTAGCTTTTTTAGAAAACCAAATCAAAGTGGGCTGGAAGGAGAAAGTACAGGATTCCAGGCCTGTCCTTTTGCACGTGAAGCCCTGAATGTAGGACCAGGTCAGGTTGGCATTTTCACGAGGGTTCCAAGCTTAGTTGTGCATTCTGGAACCAGTGTCTTATAACTCATTGGCACATTTTACCTTTGTGTGGCTACACAATGTTCTCAGGCGCATAATCCTCTGGATCTGCTTGAAGTGAAAATTCAAATCATTTTCTACCATTTATCTTCCTTGTCAGGAAATGGGGCCAAGAGCTCTTCAGCGGTGGTGCTGCCGTCCGTGCCTGTGGGCTGGATGACATCACCCTCCTGGAGATGATCTCATTTGTGCCCTTTCTGGACATATGTGAGAGCGAACCCAGCCTCAGGAGGGAGGGAAACTCACAGGCAGCACTTGATGAGTCTATGTGTGTGAAGCCTTTACCGGCTGATTGGCAGGGTCAAGTGGCTGCTGCTCACAGCACGACAAGCCCTGGTCATTGGCTCTTTGCCAAGGAAAACCCCGTATGAGAATTTTTTCTAGTGAGCCTGTGTTTGTGAGCGCTTCTAAACAGCCTAAAGTTCCTTAGCGGGTGCCTCAGAACTGTCACCCCACATGAGACGGAGGCTCACGACTCGCTCCTGGTACATCACACTTCCAAGCGTAGCGGTGCCCAGTGGAGAAGGCGGCCGTGGGGAGAAAAACAGATCTTATTCAAACAATAGCATTTCGCCTGAAATGAGTGTTCAGAAGCCACAAAATTGTCTCAGCTCTTCCTTGGCTTATTTTGCCAGTCATTCCAGATGATTTGTTCTTTTGGAAATCTTTTCTTTTCTTTTCTTTTTTTGCGGTACTTGGGGTTGAACCCATGGCCTCATGCCTGCATGCTCTGCAAGTGCTGGACCACAGAGCTGCGCCTCCAGCCCATTTTTTTTTTTTTTTTTTTTTTACTTTTTGAGACAGGGTCTCGCTAAATTACACAGACTGCCTCTGGTCTTGAACTTGCGATCCTCCCAAGCCGCTGGGATTACAGGCATGTGCCACCACACCCAGCCTTGGAAATATTTTCTCAAGCACACACCTGTAAGTGCCCTGGCCAGCTCTCAGCTGTCCAGGGAATGAAGGGTGGTGCTGTGGCTTTGGTGCGAGATAAAGCTGAGGGAATATGCTCCAGGAAGTACAAAGCCGTACCTGGCAGTGGACATGTGAAATGGGAGGGCAGAGGATGCTCTCTCACTCCTGGAGTTGAGCCAGGGGGGCTGACCGGAAACTCAGAGTAAGGAGGTGTATTAGGGGCTGAGCTGTGTCCTACCCTCCATTTCCCAGAATGTGACTGCATTTGGAGACGGTTTTTTTTTTTTTTTTTTTTTCATTACTCACCAGTTCAACCCAGAGCCTCGTGCTTGCATGCTTTGCAAAGTGCTGGACCACTGAGCTGTGGCCCAGCCCATTTTTTTTATTTTTTGAGACAGGGTCTCGCTAAGTTAGGCAGACTGCCTCTGGTCTCGAACTTGTGATCCTCCTGCCTCCGCCTCCGGAGCCGCTGGGACTACAGGCATGCACCACCCCAGTGAGACAGGGTTTTTAAAAGGGGAAGGCAAAATGGAATCACGTGATCAGGCCCTAATCCAATCTGACTCTGTTGTTGTTGTTAGGTGCTGTCGAGTCGGTATCCGACTCATAGCGACCCTCTGTACAACAGGGGAAACACTATTGTCAGTGCTTCTCTGCTGTTCATAGGGTTTTCAATGGCAGATTGATTTTTGGGAGGGAGTTGCCAGGTCCTTCTCCAATCTGGCTAGTGCCCTTATAAAAAGGGAGATGAGAACACAGACCTAGAGCAGAGAGCATGTCCAGAAGAAACCAATCCTGCTGATACCTTGACCTCAATGACCAGCAGCTGGAAACGTGGAGAAATACACTTCTGTTGCCTAAGGCCCCCAGTGGTGCTCTGTCAAGGCAGTCCAAGCTGACTAATGCAGGCTGCAACCAACAATGTAGACAGATGTCCTGGGAGAGCCTTCCTCTGAACTCCGCGCCCACAGAATGAAATGTCACACACACCACCTCTCAGCGTAGCTGGCATTCCCTAGGGCTTTAGCATAGGTTTTCTTGCCATTGTGTCATCCAGCGATGACAGGATGTGCTTCTTTGTGCTGATGTTAATAATTTGTCTTCAGCGACTAGACGTGTAGAAATTTGTCAAGCTTTCTGTTAGTTACTTATCCAAGCTCCTCATTTCTCTCTTTAAAGTTCACCATGTAAGTCCCTTCCTTTCATCTGTGAATTTAAATTGCTAATATGCTACTTGTCTAGCTGTTCTTTATAAAGTGGCATTTGGGGGTGTTTATCTTTTCAACTCAGAGAAGTGAAGGGATTGATTGTTGAATTCTTGTTTCCTGGCTTAGGGGACATTAATATACAAGGGCTCTGTATTTGGAGGAAATCTGTGTAGCGATATGGAAATGTCTTTTGTGGGCCAGAATATATGTCAGAACATAATCACTGCCCCATTCATGTTTTAAGTGAACACAAAAGACAAAGGGCCAGGGGATGGAAACAATTCAATGGATTAGTATCTCCATGGAGACCAGAAAATGCATAATCTCTATGGAGACCCTCAAAACCTCTCCTACTGGAAGTATATGATCTGTCATAATTATATGTTGGGGGTGGCAGGAAAGTGACAAGAGGAAGAGGCTAAGAGGATGACCCCTTTTTTTTTTGTTGGTGGCAATAACAGCTATTCTTGTTCTAGGTATAATCAATTATGGTACTGTATATTTCCAAAGTTAGGATTTGGGGAGACTGGGTTTGTAGAATGAGATAAGGTAGGCATCTGAGACCTAGTGTTTAGATGCTCACTGCTGAACTGCATGTCTGATGTGTAGTTGTTGTCAAGTCAGATCTGACTCATAGAGGTCCTATGTACAACAGAATCAAGGTCCTATGTACAACAGAATCAGACAACACTGTGCTATACGCATGACCTTTTTATGTTTGAGTCATTTGCTGTAGCCACTATGCTTTTTCTCATTTTGAGTCATACCGCATCAGCAAAAAGAGGTCCCAACATGTAGCTGGCATTAAAAAAAGGTGTGGAGGAATAAAGAAGGCAGTGCAATGAGCAATTGGGTAGGACCTGAACCTGGACTTAGGTCCTGTCAATCATCTCTCTTCTGGGAAAACAAAGATCGAAGCTATCCACAGTCCAGGGAATACTGGGTAATGTCTGACCCAACAGAACCAGTAACTCCTGTGTGGCCTCTTTCCTCTTTTTCCATGGGAATAGTGCTCAATGGTTGACCATCCGCAAAGGCAGAAGTGAAGTTCAGTCATAGTGAAATAAAAAGGGTACAGGGAAATAGACCAGTGAATGAATGTGAGTCACTGTGTCCAGATGAGTTGTACTGCTGTAAACTACACGTTCTTAGCTTACTAGCCTTGGGATTCAAGATGTGATGCTGATTATTTTATAAATAATCATGTCTGCCCATTGCCTGTGGCTAATCTGCTGGAAATTAGTACACGGAAAATTTAAAAGAGTTACAAGAGTTTCCTGTGGTAATGCCTCAGAACAGGACCCCCGCACTTCCATTGTCTCCTTTCTTTCATCTGGCTGCCACATTATCATCTTACATGTGCTGACCAGGAGGACAGCATCTCTTAGCATGATGGTCTCCACAGGTCACTACAAAGCAACGGAAGAAACCATCTGTAATCCCACGGATTATTGTTGTTAGGTGCCATGGAGTCAAATCCGACTCACAGCGACCCTATGTAAAGCAGAATGAAACATTCCCGGACCCTGTGCCATGAGGAGCACTGTCAGTGCTTCTCTGCTGTTCACAGAGTTTTCAATGGCTGATTGTTTTGGGATTGTTTTGGGAGTGGGCTGCCAGGTTCTGCTCCCATTTTTGTGGTGTTGGGACTGGAACCCAGGGCCTCAGACAGCGCTCTACCAACTGAGCTAAACCCCAGCCCATACTGTTTTGTACCCTGCATTTTCCTAATACATAATGATAATATTTCCTACCTTAGTAAAGGTGTAACCTGCTCAAGTATGTTTAATCACCACAAGTGCTCACTGCATGAATGTACTCTTATTTACTTAATCTCTAATAAACTTTTCAGCTGTTCCTAGTTTTCCCAAGTTGTAAATGTCTTCACTACATCTTTTTTTTTTTTTGCGGTACTGGGGGTTGAACCCAGGGCCTTGAGCTTGCATGCTTTGCAAGTGCTGGACCACTGAGCTGTGCCCCCAGCCCATTTTTTTTTTAACTTATTTGAGACAGGGTCTCGCTAAATTACGTAGACTGCCTCTAGTCTCAAATTTGCGACCCTCCTGCCTCCGCCTACCAAGCTGCTGGGATTACAGGCATGTGCCACCGCGCCCGGCTTCACTGCAACTTTTAATGTATACATTCTCACATACTTCTAGTGGTCTCCTTAGGATATGTTATTTGAAGTAGAATTCGGGGTTGAAGAGTATGGACATTTTAAAGATTTATGGTTAGGATTATTACGCTATTCTCTTTAGCTGTTTTTTAGGTACACAAAATTTATATAAGATTGTAAACCCCTGAGTAATAGGATTCATGCTTTTAACTTTGTACTGCTCATCTTGTTTTCACAGTACTACTGAGAGGTGGCAGATCTCAATTAAGTGACCAGGGGCAAGTGTGAAGGTATTCTAAAGTATCCGAGGATTATAGGGTAACCGCCTGTTTCCAAACGGAAAGCAGGGATTAAGTTTCAGCATCCCTCTCCAGTCTGATCCAGGGGAGTGGAGGGAACTGAAGTTTTTGGAATACAGCAACGCCTCAGAGAATGAGCACCCCTTACCTCGGTGGAGCACGTCAGCGGCTTCTCCAATCTTCTGGATTCTTGGGGACGCATCTGGATACCTAACCTTGCAAAGCCATGGAGCAAAATGGGCATTCGGGGGCATGAAGGGGACCCAGGATCCCCACGTGAGGAGCACCGATTCTGAACCACTCGCAGGCCACTTGCCATTGTAAATTAAACACTTCCTGGAGGGGGCCTGGATTCACCCCATCCTCACTTGTTTCTTCTGCTCTTGGAGAGGGGGTGGCTAAGATGGGGCGGGCAGAACTGATGCTCAGAGTGGGCCTGGGGCTTTAAGAGCCGTGGAAGACACGGAGGGAGGGCTGGGGCAGGAGTCTGAAGGCCGTTTCTCTCCATTGTCCTCCCTTCCTCCACAACCCACGTCCCCCTTCTCGTGGGGGGCCCCGATAGCGGGGCCCAGCCCCTCACTCAGTAAGTTTCCAAGCCCAGCAGCCCAAGCGAGGCTGTGATCATCGGCGAAGGCACTGAGCAGCGGCCGCTCCCTCGTCCTCTCCCCTTTCGGTTTCCTCCTCGGGCGGGCTGGAAACTTCACGCAGACACCGAGGAAGCTCCGCCCTGGCCTTTGGGACCAGGCCCTGGGCGGGGGCCCCGCCGGGCACTCCTTCCTCCACCCCCTGTGCCTGGGCCCCCTTGCCCTGGGGCCTGCGGAGAGGGGCGGGCTTGCGGGGAGGGCCGGGAAGACCGCGGATAGAATAGGAGTTGGTTGGTGCTGGCCGCTCCCCCGCAGCCAAGGCTACCCTAGTGGCGCACGCCGGGCCGGTGACCACGCGGCCCACCGCGGGCTCCAACTCGGTCCCTCCCCACCCCGGCGCCGAGAGCCCGCCTCTGGCCCCGGCCGCGGCCCCCTCCCCGCAGCGGCTCCCAAGCCGCCGAGACCACGCCCGCCCGCGCGCAGGCGGCAGGCGGCAGGCGGCGGCGCGGCGGCTGCGGCCTAGGGCGCCCGGCGGCCGCCGGCCTCCTCCCCTCCCCCTCCCGGAAGCGCGGGGCGGGGTCCCCGGCCGGGCCGCGGGGGCGGACGCGGGGGCCGGGCCGGGGCGGGGCGCGCGGCGCTGGGGCGCTCGCGGGCTGGGCCGGCCGTGCGCGCCCACTCCGGCTCCGGGCGGCCGCCGGGCTCCAGCCGAGCACAGCATCGGCGGCGGCGGCGGCAGCAGCGCGCGAGGCCCCGCGCCCCTCGCAGCCTCCGCGGCGCGGTGCATGGAGACGCGGCCCGGCGCGCGCCCCTGAGACCGCTCGGGCGGGACCTCCCCCGGGGTGCGGTGGCCTCGGGCTGCGGCGCGGCCCGCGGGCCTGGTCGCCATGGCCCACTCGCCGGTGCAGCCTGGCCTGCCGGGCATGCAGGTAGGCGGGCGCGGGGCGGCGGGCCGGGCGGAAGCGGCAACTTGGCGGTGTAAACACGGCCCCCCCACGCTCTGCCTTCCGGGCCGCGGGCTTCTGGGGCGCGTGTGCCGGTGGAGGGGCCGGGGGGTCCGCGGCCTGGGGCCGATCGGGGTGCGCGGTGCGGGCGCGTGGCGCGTCCCCAACTCCTCGGAGCTGCAGGCCGGCGTCGGCCCGACCCCGGGAGCGGGGATGCGAAGAGACGCCCTTGGAGGCCCCGCGCGGGCCGGGGCGGCGGGACCCCCGCGTCTCTCGGACTCAGCGACTCCAGGCCCCCGGCGAGCGGGCGGGGATCGGGGGGCGCGGGCGGGGATCGGGGGGCGCGGGCGGCGATCGGGGGGGCGCGCCCGGGCCGGCCCCAGGCCACGCGGGCCCCCGGCGGGCAGCAGGGCGGGGTGCAGGAAGGAGCGACTCCGACTCCACGCGCCCGGCCCGGGTTCCGAGGCTGGAGTGGGGGCGCGGGCCGAGCGGAAAGTGCGAGCCGGTGAGGCCCCGGGGAGGTGGACGCTGCGGGACAGCGCGCTCCGGCCCCCGGAGCCCGGGCCCACCCTGGCCGCTGCGGGGACGCCGGACTTTCGCTTTGAGGCTCGCTGGCCTCGACGGGAGCGCTTGGCCGGCCGACCTCTCTGTTGGTACTTTGTGGCCTCTTAGCCTGCCAGTGACTTTTTAGGGGGCTGATGGGAGTTGAGTCTCAAATTTGCACGAATGCGTTGAAAGTTTTTCGCCATTGGGGACTGTTTGCAGCCCTTTGAAAAACACAGCCACCATCCGGGGCCAACTTGCAATGTTTGTAGACGTATACATGGTGGCGAAATGTTTGGGATAAAAATCGCACGATATAGTTGAGGGGATGCTATTGAAATGTTGCTCTCCCATGCAGTGTAGCTAAGCGAGAAAACGCAAGAGCTTGAAGAAAACAGCCAAACATATCCGAGTGGGTTGTTATTTTACAGATAGCAACAGGCTCCTTCCTTGTGCTTCCACGGCTGAGAAGCACAGTGTCCAGGCCTTGGCTCTCGAGGGGGCAGATGTTGGCTCCTGTCTTCCAGGGAGATCATTCCCCTGCCTCTGTTTTTAAAACCACGAAAAGAACATTTCCTTGTTCAGGTTCGATATCTAGAAAAATAGGAACTCAAAAGTTACCGCTTGAACTGCAGCTAGGATTTTGGTTCAAGTTTTTTTTTTTTTTTTTGGTTTGTTTTAGTAGTTGTATCAAGAGTGTGACTGGGGATATAACTTGATGAACATTTTTAAACTTGAATTTATTCTAAAGAGCCTTACATTTAACATGCATTTAAAACCTAAGCTTGTGCTGAACGCTAGGTAAAAATCAGATATGGTTTCTTGAGTGAAGGTCAAGGTGAACTGAATGAAAAACAGTTTTTTACCGGTAGAGAGAGAAGGACCTCATATAATGATTTTTTAAAAGTTTTATCAATACTTTTTTGAGACTAGCTACTATGTGTGCATGGGGTCAAGCACAAATCCCTTGCTCAGCCTTGGGAAAGAGACTCAGTTTGAAGAGGTACTTAGAGCCCTCTGGTTAGTGCTGTGAAGTCAGTATCAAAGGTCACCAAGGGGCATCTCCCACCCTGTTCTGTTTTTCCTTTTTCTTTTCTTTTCTTCTTTTCTTTTCTTTTTAACATTAAAAAAAAGGGCTAAAATTCTTCATCTTGGGAAAAGATGATCAAGTTTCTTTAATAACTTTGCCTCTCAGAAAGTATGTTTCTTAGGTAGTCTTACAAGAGACTTATGTTTATTGGCTTTCTCAGTATAAAGATGATATATTTTCTTTCCTCAGTAGAAAAGACTAGTTTTCAGCATAACTTTGCCTCTCAGAAAGAGTATATTTCTTAGGTAGTCTTACAAGGGACTTATGTTTATTTGGCTTTCTCAGTATAAAGATGACATAGTTTTCTGAGTAGAAAAGACTAGTTTTCAGCTTTTGTAGTTTTAGAGGTTCAAAAGTGGCTTCTGACAGTCATTCCTGTATTTGTGTATATCTACAAACTGTATGATGAATTTTTGGTGTGCCATTGGGGAAGAATATTCCTTTCTTTTCCTTGCCCCCTAGACACGAAAAATAAACACATTTATTTTCTACTTGGAATTAGCAGCTGCCACTGCTTTGGGAGGCTTCCCTAGGAGCTGTTGTTGGGGATTACATTAAAGGCACACCTGGCCTTGGCTGTTGGCAGGGATAACACAGGAGCAGGCATCCCTTCTGCTTTTGCTGGGTCTCATGCCCCTTGTCTTCCTGGTCTCCTCACCAAGGTTTATAAGGAGTTGGCTTAAAATTCTTAAAAAGCAGCATAGAGAATTCTGGTGGCCTGAGCCAGAAGGCCTACACAATAAGTTGGATGAGGGAACGTTTTAGTGTAAAGATCTTTTTTGTGTGTGTCTTGCCAATTATTTTTATGCCTCTTGATTCTTATGGGTACCTACTGAGGCATGTTTTTGTTAGGTGCCCTCAAGTGATCCTATTCATAGTGACCCGAAGTACAACAGAATGAAGCACTACCCAACGCTGTGCCATGCACATGGTTTTTTTCTGTTTAAGCCCATTATTTCAGTCACTGTGTTCCTTATTTTGAGTTGTGTCACATCAGCAAAAGGAGGTCCCAGGGGCTTTACTCTATTCCTGTCATTTAAGGTCCACTCTACTTTGAGGAGGCAACTCTTCCCCAGTCATTTCTTGAATGCCTTCTGGCCTAGAGGGCTCATTTTCTGGCACTATATTTGACAGTGCTTCTCTGCTATTCATATGGTTTTCATTGGACCACTGTTTCCCGAGTGGGCTGCTTGGTCCTTCTTCCTGGTCGTAGTCTGGAAGCTCAGTTGAAGTGTGTCCGCCATGGGTAGCCCTGCTGATACATGAGATACCGGTGGCATAGCTTTCAGCATCACAGCAACACACAAACTCCCACAGCACAACAAGCTGACAGACATGGGGGTGGGGGGGTGTCAATGAGGCATAATATTATTTATACCATTTTATAGCCGTGGAAATCAATGGAAACTATTTGAACAGACCAAGGTAAGAGTGTTGCTTGGCAAATTTGTGATGGGAAACCAGGTCATTCCTGCCTTGAATTCCGTACTCATAGTCATCCTGCTGTATTGCTGTTTTATTGTTGCTGTTCCCTTATTTCAGTTCATTTTATTACAGATTGCGTTTGCTGAAGCAATTAGGAATATAAGTTTGACGTTTTACTTATTTAGTCAGCAGCCATGACTGACCACTCATGTGTGAGGTTCTGCATGAGAGGTTGATGGCTGCTCCTCTGAATGTTTAATAAAGTTTGTGAGGGCTTTTCCTTGTTTTGTTTTTTTTTCCGTCCTACACCCTGGTTTTCTGTTACCGTGGGTGGAGGGAATAGTAACCATGAACTGAATGTGGTAACTATGAGTGAATTTGGCTGCTGGTGACTATAAGTGTTGTGTCCTTCATTGAACATTTGTTTCACTCAGTTCACTCAATTCAGACAAGCTTCAGTGGGAGGCAGGAACACCCATCAACTTGGACTTAGCATGGGTTGGGATCTAAAAGGGATTAGATTTTGGTTTATCAATTTCTACTTTCAGATTTTACCAGCTGCCTTTCACCTTTTCTGGACTGTGACCCCTGTAATAAATAGAATTTACATCAGGACCAGAAACTAAAGTTTCAGAAGACAGCGCTAGCACTGCTCCTTACTACTTTGATGTACTGTTGTGATAGATTATGTTTAAAAAAAAAAAAAGGAGCTGGCAGTAACAGTCAGTTGATTTCACAGCCCATTGGTTCATGACCCACAATTTAAAAAGTACAAAGTTAGATACGTCACATGTATAGCAGGGCCTGAATTAAAATTTAGCATGTTATAAATTTAAGAGATGCTCACCTTTGCAATGAGCTAGGATTTAGCTCAGTTGGTAGAGTGCTGCGCTGTAGTCTCTGAGGTCCCAAGTTAATTCCCAGCACCGCAAAAATGGCAGAAGGACCTGGCAATCCACTCCCAGGGCAATCCCGAAACAGTCAGCCATTGAAAACCCTATGAGGGTCGCTGTGAGTCGGATACCGACTCGATGGCATCTAACACCACCACCACCACCTTTGCAATACAGACAGTTTAGAGGAAGAGCGGGAAAACTTAGATTCTACCTGCTGACATCACCCCATCTCCTACCTTCTCTGTCCTTTTTCTAGTTCCTTAGAGAAGCAGGCCCTCGCTGAGAAGGCCCTTAGCACCAGGGGAGGAAAGAGGGTGTTTGGCGGTTTGAAGGTGTGGAAATGAAGGCCAGTGGGACAGCTGCATTTTGTTGTGGCTCAAGTGCTCGGGCTTGGGTGTCCCCTGCCATGTTTCTTTGCTGTTATTTTCTTAGGAGAGGTCTGCCCACCTGGCCCTGTTGCCATCTGCCCTCTGGGGATGGCTGTTGGGTGACCCCGAGTGTGGCCTCTGGTGAAGCTGTGAGGTTGAGGCTCTGAGCACACTGAGGGGGAGGCTGAGCTGTGGAACCAGGTCTAGTTGCTTATGGTGCTGCTCTCGAGACGGGGGCCCTGGGCCCGCAGGTCACAGGCCTGGTATGGGTGCACCTGAAAGGTTGCAGTGGCCTGGAAGCATGAGGCAGTTCTGCAGGCTGGACTGAATCCCAGAGTGGCCAGGCAGAGGGCCCAGCTGGGGCCAGTGTCCTCAGGTGTAGGTGGTGGGGACGGTGGACAGGAGGGTTCTGGAGCATGCTGAGTGTCCTCTCAGAAGACATCAGAGAACTTGAGGGAGGACACCCAGGGTAGGGAAGGGTACAGAGCCCGGGTGACCCTGACCGCCAAGGTGGACATGCTAGCAGGGTTCACGAAGACCTGGGCGATGTGAACTCAGTGCAGTGTGTAGACTCTTGTCGCTTCTCTGCCAGCTTGCCTGTGGCCTCTTCCTGCTGACCTATGCCGCCAGACAGCAATGAGGGAGATGAAGACACACTTCCCTCCAACTGGAAGACTTTGTAACTCTTTTTAAAATTGCATTTATTTAATTTTAGTTAGTATTTTGATTGTACACGTTTATACCGGGCACAGATAATTCAGTCCACGTACACAGTGTGCAATTCTCAAATCAGGAGAGCTAACAGTTCTAAGGGGCTGGGATTTAGCTCAGTTGGTAGAACGCTGCGCTGCGTTGCTCTGTAGTCTCTGAGGTCCCGATTTCAATTCCCAGCACCGCAAAAATGGGAGAAGGGCCTGGCAATCCACTCCCAAGGCAATCCCGAAACAGCCATTGAAAACCCTACAAGGGTCTCTATGAGTCGATACCGACTCAATGGCACCTAACAACAACAATAACAACAGTTCTAAAGTATAGGTCTTTTAATTCCGGTCAGTGCTTCTTGTTGTTTCTGTCACTAAATTGTAATGGTGACAGTTTGTTTTGCATGAAAAAGAAATGATTGTTTTCTTCAGTGCTGGACTTATGGCCTCCTGAATGCTAGGAAGACATTCTAATGCTGTTCCGGCTCTGAAAGTTTTTTTTTGGTGGTGGTACTTGTTGGTTGAACCCAGGGCCTCATACATACTTTGCCAGCATTCTATCACTAGGCTGCGCCCCCCCACCCGCAGTCCACTTTTTATATTTAAAGTCAGGGTCTTGCTAAGTTATGCAGGCTGCCTCTGGCCTTGAACTTGAGATCCTCTTGGCTCTGCCTCCTGAGTTGCTAGGGTGACAAGTGTGCAATACCGAGCCTGGCCCAAGTTTTTTTTTTTAAGACTAAAAAAAAAAAAACTTTTGGAAGAGTCTAAAACATTTTGGTGCTAATCCCAGATTAGGGAATGTTCTCTTTTCTTCCTCCCTCCCTCTCTCCCTTTCTTCCTCCCTTCCTTTCCCTTTTTCTTTTTCCTTTCCTTTTTCTTTTTTTCCTCTTTCTCGTTCCCTTTTTCCTTTTTCTGTCTTTCGTCTGTATAGCCCGGGCCACCCTCCAGTTTGGGATCTTCCTGCCTCCTCCTCCTCCAATGCTGGGATTATCAGTGTGCACCACTACTCTGATTAGGGAATGCCCTTGATATGGTTCACACAGAACAGAGTGACCTTCAAGAAGGACTTAGATGAGATTGCCTAGGTCCCTCAGGGCACAGTGTCCCCCACAGCAGCTGTGGCAGGTGGCAGCAGTGTGGTGGCTGTCGGATGCCTTTGTATGGTTGGGGCCCTCTTTGCTCTTTTTGTTGTTGTTATTGTATTGGGGGTTGAACCCAGGGCATCATGCTTGCATGCTTTGCAAGGGCTGGACCACTGAGCTGCACCCCCAGCCCATTTTTTTTTTTTTTCCTTTCACTTTTTGAGACAGGGTCTCACTAAATTATGCAGACTGCCTCTGGTCTCGAATTTGCCATCCTCCCACCTCCGCCTCCCGAGCTGCTGGGATTATAGGCGTGCGCCACCATGCCCGGCTCTCTTTGCTCTTCTTGGAGTCTCCGTTCTAACTGTGGAGCTGAGCTGCCCCGTTTGGTGCAAATGGGCATGGCTTTGCACTTGGTCCTTGACCAGATGCGGCGTGAGGGGCGAGCCTGCCCATCATGGTAGTCTAGGGTCAAGGAGGCCGATAGTCTCTCGCCTTTCAGCTCTTTATTTGGGCGATTTTCCCTGTGATTCAGACTTGCCAGCTCAGAAACTCATCCCTGCAGGAAGTGGGCCCCATCAGACCCTCCCTGGTAATGCTTTCTGTGCGCCTTAGCTGGGGTGATTATGGCTAATGGAATCTTGTGGCGGGAGTGAGTGCAGGAAATAGATGCTGTGTTTTTTTATCCCTCTCCTGCACAGAACCAGCCACTGTCCTCGGACCCACCTATAGTGCTCATTTCTTATAATTTATGTTTTCACAGTGGGATTGTTTGAACATCTCAGTGCCAAATGTCTTGGGAAAAAGAAAAACGTGGCTAGTAGAACACCGGACTCCCAGAGGGCGGACGTGCCCAAACCTAAATTGCTCCTCGGTTTTGGTGATTTAGATTAGGGAAACACAAAGTAAGAGGTACTTTTGCTTCCTAGGAAGTATAGGATAATCCGCATCTCTAATTAGAAAGGCACTACCGTACAGCTAGGGAATGACACCGTTGACTTCAGAGACCCTTTATGCTTCCTTAAGGAGCTTTGCTCAGCAAAAGAAACTTTTCTGATGAGCACCCTAAAGATATCTGAATATATGATGGGAACAGTTTCAGTTTTATGTGAGTGCTTACCAAATATGTAGTTAGGGTTTATCTTCCTTTTACTCTGTCTCTTCCTGTTTTTAGAAAGAATTTTAGGGCGTAAGTTTTGAAAGGATTGTTACCTGTTCACATCCTTCGTTTTATTTTCAATTATGTGAGGTTTTGTTTGGTTTTATTGAAAACCATCACGTGGGTTAGTATAAGGTTTGTTGGGAAAGATAGCAGTTGCCCGTCCCTCGTCTTCCACCTCTCCCTCCTGTATTCCTGAAAGGCAGCCGGTTAGTCTCTCCTAGCTGACTTTGGTGTTTCTTCCTAGTTTTATGAAGAACATTTAGAGCTGGGCACATGCCTGTACTCCAGTTCAGAAGGCAGAGGCAGAAGGATCGCAAGTTGGAGACCAGAGGCAGTCTGTGAAACTTAGTGAGACCTTGTCTCAAAAAAAGTAAAAAAGAAAAAAAAAAAAAGAAAGAAAAGAAAAAGAAAAAAGAATTAGAAAGCCCTGCTTGTTTTCTGGTTTCAGGTGTTGTCTGTGGACTTCCGACCTGGTTGAGGAGGGGTTAGTTCTACTCTTGCCTCCATCACTTGCTGATGCCTCCCTCCCTCTCCCCAGTATGCAGTGTGAGCTGGGCATGGTGGCGCACGCCTGTACTCCCGTGCCTCTCCCAGCGGCTCAGGAGGCAGAGGCAGGAGGAGCCTCCTGCAGTGTGAGCAATAATATAACCATGCGAGTGGCGTCCACATTAGCAAACCATGATTGCTTTTAGATCTCTTTAGGAAGTGTTTCTCGGTTCCCCCCCCCCCCAGGGGTTAATATACTTACAACTCATTCAACCCCAGACTCTTCACCAGGGGCAGGGACCTCACCCTAGGAAGTTCTGTTGGCGCTCCCGTTTGCTTTGCCTCTCTGGAGAAGCTCTGAGCTGTGGCTCCGCTTTCACCTGGCCTAGGCCGTCTTCCACCCTGGGTGCACTGCTCACGTCCTCTGCTCTTCCCTTGCCTTTGTCCCCTGGATTCCATTTGCTGCTCTCTTCTGTTGCTTGTTCTGTTTTTGGTACCCTCTGCCGTGTCTTTCTGGGTTTATGCCATTGTATGGTGCAGCGTCTTGCAGTCTACTGTACTGAACAGGGCACATGGATTTTTAAAAATGTTTGTATTTAGTGCCAGGCGGGCGCCGTGGCGCACGCCTATAATCCCAGCGGTTTGGGAGGCGGAGGCGGGAGGATCACAAGTTCGAGACCAGGGGCAGTCTGCATAATTTAGTGAGACCCTGTCTCAAAAAGTGAAAAAAATGGGCTGGTGGGGCGCAGCTCAGTGATCCAGCACTTGCAAAGCATGCAGGCGCGGGGCCCTGGGTTTCAGTACAACCAAAAAAAAAAAAAGTAAAGGTCTGTATTTCTACCTTCCCCTTCAGTTGATATTTTGGCATGGTATAAAATTGTTGGTGGACATTATTTTGCTCCAGAATATTTTTTCCAGTGCTAGGGATGGAATTCCTCAGCCTCCCAATGCTAGGCAGGCACTGTACTGCTGAGCTCTGTCCCCAGCCCTTCTCCGATTTCTTCCTTGTTTTTTGGAGACAGGGTCTTGCTGTGTAGCCCAGGCTGACCTCAAACTCACCATCCTCCTGGGTCAGCCTCCCTAATGCTGGGAAGACGGACATAGGCCACTGTGGCCTACAGGCCCCCTCCAGAGTCTTGAAGGCACCTGTCTGCTATGTTCTTGGCCTCCAAGGTGGCTGCTGAGGAGTGAAACGCTCACAGGTGCCTGACTCCGTGCACACGAGCAGTTCTGTTCTTCTGGAGCCCAGTAGGATTAGAATTGTTCCCTTCTGTCTTAAAGTTTCACAGTGATGTGTCTTGGTGTGAGGCTGTTTTCATCTTTTGTGACAGGTACTCAGTGGGCCCTTTCTGTTGGGCAACTCAGGTCTTTTTTTGTTGAATGTTTTTCTCTGATTCTCTCTCCCTCCATTTTCTTTGTTCTCTCTTTCTGAGATTCTATTATTTGGATGCTGGACCTTCTGGACTGGTCCTCTAACATTCTTATCCTTTGAAAGCTAGTTTCCAGCCTTTGTCTTTTTCACTTGGCTTTCTGGGCAATTGTCTCAACTTTTCCAACTTTTCCAACTCTTCCAGCGAGTACTTGCTTTCTGCTCTTGTTTTGTGAATTCTAAGAGGTCTTTTTGATTCTCTGAACGTTCTTTTGATCAGAGCACATTTTTCCATTTTGCTTAAAATAGCTGCTTTTATCTCCTGACCACGATTGTCTTTTTCTGAGGCCTTACTTTTCCTCTTTGATGGGTTTGGTCTCTATTTTTTTTGTGGTACAGGCCATCATTAAATGTCCACTCGTAAATATGAGTCGGGACTGTCAAGCTCTCATGTGGGACTTTTTTTTGAGACAGTCTTGCTATGCAGCCCAGGTTAGCCTCAGACTCGCCATGTTGCCTGGGCTGGCATTGAACGCCCAGTCCTCCTGCCTCACTCCCCCAAGTACTAGGATTACAGTCTGTGCCACCATGCCCAGCCACGTGGCGTTTTTAACCATAGAGCTCACTGTCAGGTGTTCTTCTGGCCAGGACAGTTGGGGGTGGCCGTGTCGCTTTCTCCCCTTGCGGAAGGCTCCTGGCTTTCTGGGAGCCTTCTGCCCTGTGTCTTCCGGAGTGTTTCTTCCATGGTGGGGAATCTTGGGTGATGCCTCTTCCTTCTCTTGCCGGAAGCCCCGAGCCCACCTGAGTATTGAGTGGAGGAGAAGGAGCGGGTGCAGGCGTGGTATCCTGTGAAGTGGGTGACTGGTGCCTCCACACTAGGTGCTGCTGCCTGATCCCGAGCCCTGCATCTCCCTTCCTGCGTCTTCAGTTGTTTCCCTGCCTGCACCCTCAGTTGTTTCCTTGCCTGTACCCTTCAGTTGTTTCCCTGCCTGGCCCTCTGGCTGCCCAGCACCTTCCCAAACTGGCTTTCTCTGGCCACACTGAATTCACATAACCTCCGCAGAGGTACCTGGTGCTGTTGGTTCCTGAGTTTGGGAGTTCAGCACTGTGATCCTCCACCTCTAGTTTAGATTTGTCTTCTGCTGTGGGTTGAATATGTCTCCCAAAGTTCATGCGTTGGAGACTTAAGCCCCAAGTTTGTATCTTCATGTTGTTTGAATGGTGGAGCTTTTGGGAGGTAATCAGGGTTAGGTGAGGTCACCAGAGTGCATCCCCTGTGGTAGGAAGGTGGTTTTAAAAGAAGATGAAGAGAGACCTGAGCTGACATGCCCCTTCTCTTGTTAGGAGCTTGTCTTATCTGCCATGTTATGATGTACCAAGAAGCCCCCTGCAATGTGTGGCTCCTTGACCTTTATTTCCTTCGTAAATTACCCAGCCTGTGGTATTCTATTACAGTAGCAGAAAACGGACTAGGATATCTCCCTCTGCCCTTTTTTTTTTTTTCCTTGCCATCACCTACTTTCCAGCTTCCGAAATCTCATTGCCATTGTGTTCTTTCAGTTTCTAGCGTAGGAGGTTTTTGGACTTTTTAAAGAAAAACCTTGTGTTATGGTTTTAGTGGGATTTCGGGACTGACACACACTCAGTGTGTTCCTCCAACTCCCAGCTGTTCTCCTTCAGATCACAGGTGAATGAATAGAGGGCCAGGTAGGTGGAGTGACTGCGCAGGTCATGGGACTGCCCTGAACCAGCGGGTGGGAAGGACTTCTGGGCCTCCTGTGCCTTTGCCTTCTCTTTGTCTAAGTATATGGTAATATAAATAAAAGCTTGTTTTTCTAGCTCTCTACCAGTCAGTGACCTCTCCCTTTCTGAGTTGAACTGAAAACCTGCTTTTCTTGTTTCTGTCCATCATTTTCTGGTCCTGATTCTGTGGGCACAGGACCATTCCAGGGGGCCCTCCAGGAATGTTTGCTTAAGTTATTAATGTTTCCTGAGCCCCGTCGATGGACCAGAACTGAGTGTGTGCTTCTCGGGAGAGAAGGGGGAGAGAAGGGGCGGCAGCAGCAGTCCGGCCACGTGTTCCCTGGTGGTCAGCACAGGACGCGGGCACAGCTGCGTAGCAGATGTGAAAGAGCTTGCGGGAGCAGGTGTGGGGCTTCAGCATGAAGCACAGACGCTGAGCACACCAAGCCAGCCTCCCCTCCCGGCTGTGCTGCTCTCCACCCCCGGGGTGCAGCTACTCCAGAACCCTCCATTCTCTCACCTGGGGTGCGGCTACTCCAGAACCCTCCATCCTCTCACCTGTGGAACTGGTGCCACACCTCTCCCCGACACGACCCTGCCAATTACCCCAGGGTGCAGAAGCCCCTGTCAGTAGAACTCAACAAAATGAGACCCCCTCCTACAAGGCTTCCCACCAAGGGTAGCAAATGTTAAAGATCTGTATTTTCCAGACCAACATAAACGCAGCAAGGCCAAAGGCACACTTACTTTTTCCACTTGTCCTGCGCAAGGAGCAGGGGGAAGCAGATGGAAAAAGAAACCCCCCTACTGGCAGAACTGCTGAAGTCACTCTTTGTACTCATACATATTTTTCTTTTTAAATTACCTCTCAAGACACATCTGGGACAGTGAACCTGCATGGAACACACCAAGGGAATGTTCAAACAGGATCTTTCTTCACCAAGAGCTTAACAGCTTGGAATTCACCCCACTGAACTTGTTTTCAAAATTTCCTCCCAAAGCTGCCTTAAATCACTGCTGGCTAAGGCTCAGTCCCCGAGCGTTCTGGGCTATTTTTCCTTTGCGCCCTGTGGCTGATTGGTGTGCATTTCGACCCGAGCAAGCACTCCGTTCTTAAGTAGGGAATCACATTCAAGCAGTCCCCCAAAGAGCAGCTTTCCCGGGGCAGACCCACATCCCTGAGTCGTTCCCTGGTTAACGTCCCGGGTATTTATAGCGCTGTGCTGCACTGGGCGCGGCGCGCTCTGAGCAGGCAGAGACAACTACCCCCGAGTGGGAGGCTGCAGCCCCACACCTGCTCCCGCAAGCTCTTTCACGTCTGCTACGCAGCTGTGCCCGTGTCCTGTGCTGACCACCAGGGAACACGTGGCCGGACTGCTGCTGCCGCCCCTTCTCTCCCGAGAAGCACACACTCAGTTCTGGCCCATCTGGCCCATCGACGGGGCTCCGGAAACATTAATAACTTAAGCAAACATTCCTGGAGGGCCCCCTGGAATGGTCCTGTGCCCACAGAATCAGGACCAGAAAATGAAGGACAGAAACAAGAAAAGCAGGTTTTCAGTTCAGCTTAGGAAGGGAGAGGTCACTGACTGGTAGAGAGCTAGAGAAACAAGCATTTATTTATATTTATTTGCTGTACAGGGGAGTTCAAGCCAGGGCCTTGCACGTGCTTTGCAAGTGCTCTACCACAGGACTGTACCCCCATCCCATTTTTTAATTTAATTTTATTTATTTATTTATTTATTTATTTATTTATTTATTTTGTGGTTCTGGGGGTTGAACCCAGGGCCTCGCGCCTGCATGCTCTGCAAGTGCTGGGCCACTGAGCTGTACCCTCAGCCCATTTTTTCGCTTTTTGAGACAGGGTCTCGCTAAGTTACGCAAACTACCTCTGGTCTCGAACTTGCGATCCTCCTGCCTCCACCTCATGAGCCGCTGGGATTACAGGCATGCCCCACCGTGCCCGGCACCCATTTTTTATTTTGAGATGGGGTCTCGCTGAGTTTCGTGGGCTGCCTCTGGCCGATCCTCCTGCCACCACCTGCCAAGTTGCTGGGACTACAGGCGGCCTCACCGCACCCAGCCTGTGTGTATGCTTTTAAAGAAGAGCAAGTTCACGTTCTGCCGTTGTCCTCTTCGTGATTACTGGGGAAGAAATCTGCAGGGTATTCCTCTTTGGGAGGCACTGCGCCGTCTCCTCACTCTGGCGAGCTCCTGTCTGTACCGGGTGTCCAGCTCTGGGGGTGGTGGTGCTTGCTCTGTGAATCGGGGCCTGATGCTGCTGAGGGTGGCCTGCCAAGAGCAGCCAGGCCTCGTTACTGGCGTTCCACGTGCCTGCAAGAGGTAACTGGCAGGTGGCTTTCTGATGCCGGTCCTGAGCCCGCAGTCTTGGGTGTGTTCTCCTTGGAGTTCTGGAGTTTGAGGTCCTTGGACTCTGTGCTACACAGTTTCCTTGTTCCTCTTGATCAAGATCCTTGCTCCAGTCTTTGTTTTAGTTAGGTTCTTGGAGTTTAGGGTTCTGGGTGTGGGTCCCTAGGCTCTTTATCTTGGTTCTCTCTGCCTAGCCCCATGGCCCTCCTTAGGGTGAGACTAGAGCTTTTAACTGCCTCATGTTTATTGCCTTCCACTATTGCCCAGATTGTGTTGTTTTGTTTATTTTTTTGTTTTTCTTTGTGGTGCTTGGTGGTTGAACCCAGGGCATTGCACATACCTTGCAAGAGCTCTACCAGTGGGCTGCACCCTCAGCTCATTTTTCATTTTGAATTAGGGTCTTGCTAAGTAACAGAGGCTGCCTCTGGCCTCGAACTTGTGGTCCTCCTGCCTCCGCTTCCTGAGTTGCTGGGATTCCAGGTGTGAGCCACTGTGCCTAGTGATTGTGCTGCTCCAAACAGTGAAGAAGCAGTAACTGAAAAAGTAGCCTGTCACCTAACATAGGGAAGCCCCTGGCCCCACATTCCCTGCCGTCTGGTTTTGGAGGTTTAGATGGAGTTTGTGGTCCATACACGGTTCCAGGTGTTTGGCTGCCTCCAGGACCACGCTTTGCGAACCACAGCACTGGAGATTAAAACCCCTAAATCTCTGTTGCTTCGTGGAGCACATTCAGTTGCCCATTTGAAAAGCAGCTCAACTGAAACTCAGTGCCTGCAATTTACGGCTTGTATTTCAGAAGACTGACTTTGGAATTATCGGTTGAGCTGTGGAGGTTGATGAGGCCTTCAGGTGGTAAGACTTGTGGCCTCTGCTGTTTCAGCTTATAACCCGTGCCA
>VMDO01024752.1:12408-29324 GCA_007922755.1 Pedetes capensis | reverse complement strand
CTAAATGTAAGTTATCTAAATGCATTAATGATTAGGAGACTGGATTTTAAAGCATAACCTAATTATATTATCATTAACAAATTTGCTTCATATATAACAATACAGGTTGGGGTGAAATTAAAGAGAAGGAAAAAAAAGTATCATGCAAACATTAATCAAAGTAAGGGAATGTCTATATTAATATCATCTCAGGAAGACTTCAGAGCAAAAAAATGTACAAAAGACAGAGTGAGACATTACTAATGATTGGTAGGTCAGTCTATCAAAAACACATAGCACTTAAATTTGTATGCAATAAATACAACAATAAAATATGGTGAGCAAAATCTGATAAAACTAAAGATGAAAAGACAAATCCTTAACATTAGAGCTTTTTGCATTCCCTTCCCAACCATTCATAGAATATCTAGACAGGAAATCATCAAGGATATACAACTCAACAACACCATCAACCAACAGGATCTAATCAATATGTATTGAACACTAAGTGCAATGACATTAGAATGCACGTCCTTTTCAAGTGTCCAGGGAATGCATACTAAGATAGATCATATTCTATGGCATATAATAAACTTCCCCCAATTTGAAATAATTGAAATGGTAGTGTGCTTTCTTATCCCAGTGGAATCAAACTAGTAATAATTAATAGAATGAAAACAGAAAAAAAAAATCTTCAAACACATGGAAACTGGATAACATTCCTCTCTCTCTCTCTCTCTCTCTCTCTCTCTCTCTCTCTCTTTCTTTCTTCCTTTCTTATGGTCCTTGGGAGTTGAATGCCAGGCTTCACACATACATTGTATACCATCGGGCTGCACCCCCAGCCCATTTTTAATTTTATCGTATTATTTATCTTGAGACAGGATCTCACTAAGTTACACAAGCTGCCTATGGCCTCAAAGTCACAATCTTGTTGCCTCTGCTTCCTGAGTCACTGAGATAATAGGGTTGTGACACCACATCAGGCTGAAAAACACTCTTAAGGTAATCCCTTATTTAAAGAAGTTTTAAGTAAAAATAATTTACATTCATCTTAAATGAAATATCACATATACAGACTTGTTAGAAATAGCTAAAATAGTGCTGAGAGAGGGGTTTATAGCACTGAATTAATATAGTATAAAAGCTGAAAAATATCAAATCAATTATCTGAGATTTCTCCTCAAAAAGCTAGGAAGAATATGGTAAACTCTAAGTTTAAGGAACAACATATATATTAAAGTAAAATAATTGAAATTGAAAACAGAAAAAAAGAGAAAAATCATAGAAAAGAGAAGATTGTGTGTAAAATATCGACAAACCTCTATCAAAATTGACAAAAAAGAGAAAAAAACCATAAATTATCACTATCATGAATGAAAGACGATACCACAACAAAACTGGTAGACATCAAAATGGTTATAAGGAATTGCTATGAATAACTCTAAACAAAGAATCTCAAATAAAAATGATCACTTATTGAAAATCACAATCAACCACATCTTATCCAATAAGAGACACACAATTTGAATTTAATTCTAAATATTAAGAAATTGAAGACACAAAATATATCTAAAGAAAAAGACTGCCCACATGTCTATCAGTGTGCTATACTGTGGGAGATTTTGTGTTGCTTTGATGCTGGAAGCTTTGCCACCAGGATTACAGATACGAACAGAGTCCCCATGATGGACAGGTTTCAGATGAGCTTCCAGATTATGGCAGAATATGGAGAAGGATGTGACAAACTCACTCCTGAAACAATTAGCCATCGAAAACTCTATGAATAGCAGAAAAACCCTGTCAGATACTGTGTTGGAACATGAGCCCCCCAGGATAGAAGACACTCAAAATACAACTGGGAAAGAGTTGCCTCCTCAAAGTACAGATTACCTTAATAATGCAAATGGAGTAAAGACCCAGAGACCTCCATTTGTGGATGTGGCATGACTCAAAATAAGAAGCAAAAGCTGTAAATATTCATAAATAATTGGAACATGGAATGTAAATAGTACGAATCTAGGAAAATTAGAAATTATCAGATGGAAAATGGAATATATTAGCATCAAAATTCTAGGTTACAGTGATCTAAAATGGACAGGTATTGACCATTTTGAGTCAAATAATCATATGGTTTACTATGCTGGGAATGATAAAGAGAAATGGGGTTGCACTCATCAACAAAACAAGATATCTCAAGAACTGTCCTGAAGTTCAATGCTGTCAGTGATAGAATAATATTCCTGTACATAAAAGGAATGCCATTTAATATAACTATTGTTCAAATTTATGTACCCACTACTAAGGCCACAAATGAAGATGTGTTGTTGTTTATAGGTGCTGTTGAGTCATGTATGACTCACAGAGACCCTCATTGAGTTTTCAATGGCTGATTGTTTAAGGATTGCCTCAAGGGGTGGATTGCCATGTCCTCCTCCCATACAAATGAAGATAGGGAAGATTTCTAGTAGATTCTGTAGACTGAAATTGATCCAACATGCATTCAAGATACACTGATAATTATTTGTAAGTAGAACGCAAAAGTTGGAAACAAAGAAGGTGGCTCAGTAGTTGGAAAATACAAATTTGGTGACAGAAAAGATGCTGGAGATTGCATGACAGAATTTTATCATACCAACTACCTTTTCATAGCAAATACATTTTTCATCAACATAAATGCCAAATATACAACTGGAAATCACCAGATGGAACATACAGGAACTAAACCAACTACATATGTGGAAAGGGATGGAGAACCTCAAAATCAAAAGTCAGAAAGGGCCAAGTGCTTATTGTGAATCAGACCATCAACATCTCATAACTAGATTCAATTTGAAACTAAAGAAAATTAAAATAACTATCTGCGATGAAGATTTGATATTGTGTATGTCCCAGCTGAGGTCAGAGACCAACTCAAGGATAGATTTAATGCATTAGACACTAATGACTGAAGACCAGACAAGTTGTGGCATGACATCAAAGATATCGTTCATGAGGAAAGCAGAAGGGTATTAAAAAGACAGAGAAAAAGGAACAAGTTACAAATAAGAAGACTCTGAAAGTTGCCATTGAATGACAAACAGATTAAGTGTAAGTAAAGAATGATAAAATTAAAGAACTAAATAGAATATGTCAAAGGGCAGCTTGAGAAGACAAAATCAAATATTATAATGACATATCCAAAGAGCTGAAGATTAAAAACCAAAAGGGAAGGACATGCTCTGTTTTGCTCAAGCTCAAAGAATTGAAGAAAAAGTTCAAGCATCAGGTGGCAATACTGAAGTATTCTATAGGGAAAATATTAAACAGAACAGGAAACATCAAAAGAAGATGAAGGAAATATATAGAGTCATTATATCAAAAAGAATTGGTGAGTGATCAACTATGTCAAGAGATTACATATTATCAGAAACCAATGGTACTAAAGGAAGAAGTGGAAGCTGCTTTGAAGGAAGTGGTGAAACACAAAGTTCCAAGAACTGATGACATACCAGTTGAGGTGATTCTACAAACAGATACAGCACTGGAGGTGCTCTCTTTTCTATGGCAGGAGCTTTGGAAAACAGCTACCTGGACAATTGACTGGAAGAGATCCATATTTGTACTTATTCCCAAGAAAGGGGATCCAAGGGAATACAGAAATTATATCAAAAAAACCTGTAATATCACACACTTAAAATTTTGCTGAAAATCATTCAAACATGACTGCAGCAATACATTGACAGGGAATTGCCAGAAAGCCAAGCTGCATTCAGAAGAAGATGTGGAACCAGGGACATCATTGATGTGAAATGGATATTGACTGAAAGTGGAAAATACCAGAAAGATTTCTATGTTTTATTGACTATCAAAAGCATTTGACTATGCAGATCAAAACAAATTATGGATAACATTGTAAAGAATAGGAATACTAAAACGCTTAATTGTACTCCTGACGAATCTGTACATGGACTAGGAGACAGTCATTTGAGTAGAACAAGGAAATGCTGTTTGATTTAATGTCAAAAGTGTACAACAAGGCTGTATCCTTTCATTGTACTTCTTCAATTTCTGTGTTATGCAAATAAACTGAGAACCTGGATTGTATAAAGAATAACATGGGATCATTACTGGAGGAAGACTCATTATCATCCTGTGTTTTACAGATGACACAACTTTGCTGAAATTGAAGGTGATTTGAAACATTACTGATGAAATTCAATGAACACTTCCCTCAGTATGGACTGCAATTCAGCATCAAGAAAACAGAAATTCTTACAACTGGGTCAGTAAGCAACTTTGTTATAAATGGAGAAAATATTGAGGTTTGCAAGATTTTGTTTTACATAGTTCTACAATCAATGTTCAGGAAACAGTACTCAAGGAATCAAAAGACACATTGCATTGGGAAAAGTTGCTAAAGACCTCTTTAAAGTGTTGAAAATTAAAATGTTGACGATGAAGTTTTTAGTGACTCACATCATGATATTTTCACTCACATCATATGTTTTTGCAAGTTGGATAGGAAGCAGGGAGATAGGAGAAGGATTGATGCTTTTGAATAGTGGTGCTGGAGACAATTATTGAATATGCCATGGACTGTCAAATGAACCAACACAGCTGTCCTAGTAGAAGTGAACCACAGTGTTCCTTGGAAGCAAGGATAGCTAGACTGCATCATACAGAATTTGGATATTTTTCCAGGAAGGGAACAATCCTCAGAGTAGGAAGTCGTGTTTGGGAGAGTTGTGGGTCAACAAAAAGAAGGGAGACACTTAAAACTAAGTAGATTGACACAGTGACTGCAGCAATGGCTTTAAATATACAAAAGATCATGTGCATGGCACAATGTCAGGCAGGCAGTCCTTCTTTCTGTTGTTCATAGGGTAGCTATGAGTCAGACATGACTTGACAGCACCTAACAACAACAAGCTTTTAGAAAACTGAGTAAAGAGACCAAATAATCTATTATTTTTAACAAGGAACTATTATAGCAAAATATTAAATCAAAACAACAGCATTAATCAAAAATCTAGGTAATTCTAGGAAACAAGAATTAAAACTATTACACTGGTATTTTATGTTTCTTTTTCAATTTTCTATATGTTTGTTAATATTGTCATTAATTTATTATATATTATTTCATTTTCCTCTACTTATGGATGAATATATTTAAAAGTG
This sequence comes from Pedetes capensis, assembly GCA_007922755.1. Lineage (NCBI taxonomy): Eukaryota > Metazoa > Chordata > Mammalia > Rodentia > Pedetidae > Pedetes > Pedetes capensis. The sequence continues at coordinate 24,185 of VMDO01024752.1, read as the reverse complement.
CTTTTTGTGATACTATTCATTTGGATACTATTCATTTGTTCATTCATTGTGCTCCAAACTTATAATAATCATGATTTATTTACAAGTTAGTTTCCTCTTGATAAGGTTCCTCTTAATAAGTTAGAGGAAAACTGGCAGTTTGCGGCTTTGTAAATCAATTAATTCCTCTTTTATAATAAACACTAATATATCTTTCTTTTCACTTTCATGCACATTGTTGTTCTCCTTAGGTGCTGTTGAGTTGGGTTCGACTTGCAGTGACTCAGTATATAACAGATGAAACACTACGTGACACTGTGTCATGGCCAGCACTATTTTTGGTGTTTCTGTGCCATTTGTAGGGTTTTCAGTGGCTGATTGTTTTGGGGAGTGGACTGCCAGATCCTCCTCTCATGTGTACAGCACAACATAGTCCCATGTGGTCTCTTATCCAAGTACTAACTAGTCCCCTTTCTGCTTACCTTCCAAGATCTGATGAAATCTGATGCCAGCGGGCTATGAGGCTATGACTGCAGGCACTCCTTTCATATATTCAACAAACATTAATGAGTAGCTGTTATGTAGCACTTGCTGTTCCTAGTACTGAGAATTCTGATGAAAATACAATCTTATCCTTACATTTATATGTATGGGTAAGGAGGTGAGGTAAATCAACTTATAAACAGTAAAACACATATAAAAAGAATATCTTTTCAAGTGCCAAATAGATGTGTTCTATTCTCCCTGTAAAGCTTTTCTCCTTTGTGTATTTCATTTCCTAGGACAATGTTTATCAGCATTATTATCATGCCTGGACAGTTCTCCATTTGGAGGAATTACACGTGCCTATTTTGACAATCCAAAGCTTCTACCACTATATTCATTGAGTATCTATTTTCCAAGCTGTGAAAACTAAACTCCTACCAGATTTTGCTAGATGTCCTCTGTGGAAAGGGGCATGGTGGTAAAGCAGATATTTAGCTGAAAAGAACTTCCCTGGATGGTTTTAAAAGTTTGATACAAGGTGCTCAGTGTGGGTATCAAACTATTTACCAAGATAATATATTCTGAGATAGACGTTATGAGAAGAGAATGTGCAATACTTTGCTAAAATTCTTTACTATAGCCAAATTAAGAGAAAGCCATAAACTGAAGCCAGAGAGGAGATAAGAAACTATGAAGAATATTGATTGTTGTCTAATTAGACTCACATCCTCCGGAAACTTTTTGAGCAGAAGAGTAACGTGGATTTCATTCTGATTTACCTGTGACCTTTTCAATCTTCTCCTAAAAGTCCCTTTTTTATGAATACACAGCCTTGGGAAAATCAAGGTTATTGATCACATTAATTTTCTTTTAAAATGATCACTGTGACAGCTTTAAGAATTTATGATCGGGCTGATGGATGATGACAGAAAGTGGAAGATATTAGAAGATTATGACAATAATCTACTGAAGAGGATAAAAGTGGCTTTACCAGGCACTGTTTTGTTCAATGTTGGACACACTGAGTTTGAATTGCATATTACACATCAAACTTGAAATGTCAATAGACACTGTATAAATATGGAGCCAAAGGATCTGAATATAAATTTGAGAGTAATCAGTGCTTTTTGAAAATAAAAGGGAAAATAAAATAAAATAAAATAAACCAAACAATCAAACAAACAAACCACCTTTGTGTTTGGCGTGTATTGTATTCTCCTCAAATTCTTAGGTTAAAGTTTTTACCCTAGTACCTCAGAAAAAAAGTGTATTTGCAGAAATTTCTTTGATGTAACTAAGCTACAATGGATATTTTAGTGCTAGGTTCTAACTCAATATTTCATTTAATTTATTAGCTTTAGCATGATTTCTTTTTGTTGTTTTTAGGTGCCATTGAGTTGGTTCTAACCAAGAGACCCCATATATAACAGATGAAACACTACCCAACTCTGTTCCATGCCCAGCACTATTGTCAGTACTTCTCTGCTATTCATAGGGTTTTCAATGGATGATTGTTTTGGGTGGAAGTGAGCTGCCAGGTCCTTCTACTAAGCCTATAGCACACAGTATTCCCAGGTGGTCTCCCATCCAAGTACTAACCAGGCCAGACCCTTTATGTCTGGTTTAGCATCTGAGATCTGATAGGATTTGTTTTCGGGGCCTTAGTTCATTCAGTTTCCATTTAGTTTTCTTTTGTCTACTTAAGTCTGAATGCTTGTTTTAGCCTGAATTTATTAGATAAGATTTTACTGCTAGATTAAATGATTATTTAGTTCTTAAATAACAACATATACATGATGTAGGTGATTTTCAATTTTGCATTTGAAAGCAGGGCATTCATCTATAAATGCATCTCATCATTTGAAATTCAAAAATTATGTCTGTATTTATAATACTCTATGGTCCTAACTCTACTAATGTTAGAAATAACAATTTAATCTTTCAAAGAAAAGAGAAGAACAAAGTGATATGCAGTAAGCAAATGCAAAAAAAAATAGAGACTTTGGATTACAAAAAACTAAAAACCTTCCACACATGAAATAATCAACATAGTGAAGAGGCAAACTATATTTGGAGAAAATATTTGTGAAGTACATTATCTGATAAAGGGTTAATGTATAGAATGCATGAGAAACTTGTAAATTCAATATTGAAAATAAAGAAAAGAAGAAAAGTAAAAGAGAAATCAATAATAACAACAAAGTAACAATACTATCTCAAAAAATTAAAAATTGTCACTAGAACAAAATGGGGGCTGGGATTTAGTGGGGACTGGGATTTAGCTCATTTGGTAGAGCACTGTGCTGCAGTCTCTGAGGTCCAGAGCTCAATTCTCATCACCACAAAAATGGGAGAAGGACCTGGCAATCCACTCCCGAGGGAGTCCCAAAACAATCAGCCATTGAAAACCCTACGAGGGTTGCTATGAGTTGGATACCAACTTAAGGGCCCCTAACAAAAACAACAGAACAAAATAGACATTTCTCAAAAAATGATATAAAAATCACCACAAATATATGAAAAAAAAAAAGGTTTAACATGACCAATCATCAGGGAAATGCAAATCAAAATCACAAAGAAATATCCCCTCCTCCCAGTAAGAATGACTTCTATCCAAAAGACAAATGATAACAAATAGTGCAAAGGATGTACAGGAAACAGAATGCTTACATGCTATATTTAGGAATGTAAGTTAGTTATTGTGTAAAACAGCATGGAAATTTTTCAAAAAATTAAAAACACAACTACCATTTGATCCAGAAATCCTATTACTAGATACATATTCAAAGGAAATGAAATTAGTATGTCAAAGATATCTGCAAAACCATGCTCATTGTAGCATTATTCAAAATAGCCAAGAAATGGAAACAACCTAAGTGTCTATCAACTGATAAATGGATGAAGAAAATTGGCTTACATATACAACAGAATGTGATTTAGCCATAAAAAAGAATGAAATCCCATCCTCTATAAAAACATGAATGAACCTAGAAATAATGTTAAATAAAATAATAATACAGATGACAGGTATCATACGAGTTCATTCATAGGTAGAATTTCATAAAGTTGATATTATAGAGCTTTAGAGAATAATGGTGGTTACTAGAGGCAGAGAACAGTACAGTGGAGGTAAGGAAGTGAAAAGGTTGATTATTTGCTAGTAAGTTATATTTTAGATAGCAGTAAGATGTTCTGTTGTGCTATTGCACAGTAGAGTGCCCATAGGTAACAACAAAGTACCATACCTTTCACAAATTTGGAAGAAATGATTTTGAATGTTTTATCATGAAGAAATAACAAATATTTGAAAGATACATGTATTTAATCTGATTTAAATACCACATTTCAAAACATTACATGGTACCTCATATGTAAGTTCACTTATATTTTTATGTATCAGTTAAAAACTAAATTATGAAAACAGTGATATGTACTACTGCCTAGATATTTAAAAATCTATATTTAGAGGCTGGATGTGGTGGCACATGACTGTAAACCCAACACTCATGCTTAGAAGAGCAAGGCAAGAGAATTTAGAGTTTGAGGCAAGCCTGGGTTACATGTTGAGACTGTGTTACAAGAAACAAAAAGCCACGTGTTTAGGTTATTTTCTACTACCCTGATATATAATTAGGTGTGCTGTTGTTAGGTACCATGAAGTTGAGTCCAACTCATAGTGACCCTACATGCAACAGAACAAAACTCTCCCCAACTCTGTGCCATGCCCAGCACTACGTCAGTGCTTCTCTGCCATTCATAGTTTTCAACGGTTGATTGTTTTGAGAGTGTGCTGCCAGGTCCTTAGGCCACAGTTAGGTATAGAAAGGGAAGAATTCAGGAGCTAGATGAATAGCAGATGACAGAACTATGGGTATTTTATGTAATTTATTATTTTCCCTTTATTTTAGTTTATTTGATTTAGGATATTTTTCTACTTGACTATAATAGTGTTGAAATATTCAATGTGTCCAGATGCCAGGAAGCATTTTACCACTTTACTAAAAGAAGAACCAAGAGATCTCTCTTAGAAGTGCAACCAGAGTGCTCCTTGGAAGCAAGGATGGTTTGATTGTGTCTGATATATTTTATATGTTGTCAGGAGGGACCAATCCTTGGAGAAGGACATCATGTTTGGGGGAGTGGTGGGTCAAACAAGAAATAGAAGACCCTCAACCAGGTGGATTGACACAGTGACTGAAATAATGTACTTAAACATAAAAAAGATCCTTTGCCTGATACAGAGTCAGAGAGTATTTCTTTCTATTGTACATAGGGTCACTATGAGTTGGACTTGACTCAGTGGCACCTAACAACAAAAAAGAAGAAAATATGACTTTGGAATCTTTAATGGACTATTTTATTACACTGATGAACTATAAAAAGAAAGCCTAAAATATTATACTTCAAATATTGTTTTCACATTCTATTTATTAAAAAAAATAAACTCAAACCCAACACCGTGATATATCCCTTTATTCCTAGCATCTCAGGAGGTAGACGCAGGTGGATTTAAAGTTCAATGCCAGAGGTAGCCTGCACAACTTGGCAAGACCCTGTGTCAAAATAAAAAGTAAGAATGTACTAGAGATGACAAGTATTACAAAATGAATGTGTACATATATGTTTACCATATTTTCTCAAATGTAATCCACACTCTCTCAACTGTTTTTTAGTTAGGTGCTGTCCAGTGGGGTCTGACTCATAGGGACCTATGTACAACAGAGCAAAACATTACCCAATATTGTGCCATGCCTGCCACTATGTCAGTGCTTCTCTGCTATTCCTAGGGTTTTCTATGACTGATCATTTCATGAGTGGGCTACTGTCTTCATCCTAATCCTAGAGCACCTGGTATTCCAATGCAATCGTCTATCCAAGAACTAACTAGACAAGAATCATATTAGCTATGAGATCAAATGGGATCAGGTACTAGGGTAGTACATCTATAGACCTCACCAATTTGAGGGCTACAAAATCAGATGAAGATTGGAATTATATAAGGATTAGATTCCATGTTGAGAGGTGGGTGGAGTGCTAAGGGCTATGAATATAACCTGCATGTTGTTCTAATCTGCATCTGATTTTGAAGCCCTCTAAAACTGTTAAAGGATGCAGATTCAGTTTGAGAATATATGGTGTGTGTGTGTGTGTGTGTGTGTGTGTGTGTGTGTGTGTGTGCTCTTATGTTGTTGTTAAGTATCATTGAGTTGGGTCTGACTCATAGAAAATCTACATATAACATGAAACACTGCTTGACACTGTGCCATGCCCAACACCTTTGTCAGTTCTTCTCTTTTATCCCTAGGTTTTCAGTGGATGATAGTTTCAGGAGTGGGCTCCTGCATCCTTCTCCCAAGCCTGCAGCACTCGGGATTCCCAGATGGTCTCTCATCAAAGGAATAATCAAGCCCAACCCTGCTTAGCGTTCAAGAACAAGATCATTCACCAGTGCGATATAACTATAGGCATTTATTTATATATAAATATAAACATTTATATTTGGGCTGGGATTTAGCTTAGTGGGTAGAGCGCTGTGCTGCAGTCTCTGAAGCCCCGAGTTCAATCCCCAGCACCGCAAAAATGGGAGAAGGACCTGGCAATCCACTCCCAAGGCAATCCCGAAGCACTCAGCCATTGAAAACCCTATGAGGGTCGCTATGAGTCGGGTACCGACTCGATGGCACCTAACAACAAAGACATATTAAAGAAGCCTGCAGCTATAGCCCTGTGGCATTGATCCCGTCAGATCTCGGAAGCTAAGCAGGGTCGGGCCTGGTTAGTACCTGGATGGGAGACCACCTGGGAACACCAGAAACTATAGGCTTGGGAGAAGGACCTGGCAACCCACTTCCAAAAATCAATCCGTTATTGAAAACCCTATGAACAGCAGAGAAGCACTGACAATAGTGTTTCGCCTGTTGTACGCAGGGTCGCTATGAGTCGGATATTGACTCGAAATCACCTAACAACAACAACATATTTAAAGATGCTGTAATATAATCATGAATACTGACAAAGCCAAAATGACAGAATTTCATACAGTTTTAGTTTCTATTGAACTGAATATAACTGGATTTGTAGTCCCTATAATTTGCTTGTTTCAATTTACAAAAACTATACATTGTAATTAAGATTGTATTCCTTATAATTTGGTTGTTTTAATTTATAAAAGTATAAAATGAAAAATTCTTTATGCATATTAAAATATCTTCTTTGTAGTTGCAGGCAAATTTATAGCACAATAAGCATGTGGACAACAAAAACTCCTTGTTTATGCCATTAATAACACTAATAATAGACTTTATAATAAAAATTACTTTGTTTTTATAACAAAAGAAGAAATGTTTTTGATGTCAATTGGGAAATGGCTGCAGTTTGTTGACATATAGCTAAATTCACTTTTGTAAGCACCACACACTAACCAATTGTGCCACGAAAGCTGAAAATCTCACTTTTAATCTGTATGATTGACCTAGAACTGCACTTTAGTATTTAGGTAATAAGTCCCATGATGATCTGGGCAACTAAGGCAAAGGTTCCATTTTCTGTAACTGTCCTTATAAGTTCTTCTTTTTTCTGTCTTAACTTACAACATCCGGAACACTTAATAGGGAAGCATCCTTTCAGTTGTTTTGTGGAAATTAAAGCACTGAAATGGTCTTCTTTGTGAAAACAGTCAGTAGAGTAACTTCTGTGTGGCAAGTGGAGTGTCAAGTCAAATCACTTTAGAAATCAGTCCTCTTGTGTTTGGGTTTCATTAACCAGTGGGAATAAATGAATTCTTGTTACCATCTACAATTTTGTTCCTGGTATTTCAGCGTCTACAGTGATGTTACATAGTGCGTATAAATTTAGCCAGTTTGCTCTTTTCAACTGCTTCTGATATCACCAACTCCTGAATTTTTGTGCCCTGGGAAGTTCCCTGCATTGCCTTTGCTGAGCTACATCCAGGAGCATTGGTGCACCATTGCAATCAAACTGCCAACTCAGAATCAAGTTCATTACCTCCATGTGAAATGTGTAGGGGGAGGATTTGTTATCCCTATATGAGTATCATTTATCAAAGCTCCACTTGAAGATTGCATTGCCTCAAAGTATAATAATTTTGTTCCCCAAAGAATGCTCACAAAAGTTCAGTGTACCTGAATTGAGGCAACTCAAACAATAGGCATTAAGCTACATCTGAAACAATTGTCCTTTCAGCCCCAGGACATTACTAGCCAGCTCACATTTGATCTTTGCTAAGGGGAGGTTTCTTCCAGGGGCTTTGCAGTGTCAAGCTTGAAAACTGCCCCCAGAAGGAAACTTTTCCAGTTATTCCTGCTTATCTATACTTAACATGGTTGTACATTGACACATGTATGTTGCCAGCATATTTCTCAAATATTGAAACTTATTTAGTTTAACATTGTGTAAGCCAATTATTAAAAATATACATCCAGTCAGGAAAAGTGGTTAATGATTTTCTACACCTGATATACACATAAATGTCCTTGTTTTAGAAAGAAAACAATTTTAAGGGCATGGAAAAATATATTATTCATGACAATATCATGTAATACACATTCATTCATTCTTGGTTTTCAAAGTAAATGGAATATCACCTTATGGTCAATCTGAGTTATTAGCAATGTCACAGAACTGTCAGAGCTGCTTAAAATTTCTTCACTAAACAAATGAGAAAATACTTCAGAGACATTAATTCAGCCCTATAAGTTAAAGGCAGGAACTGCAGATGAGTGCTCCAATTTATGAGTTAGAACAGAAATAGATTCATCAGGGGTAGTACAGAAACAAGGAGCAGACGGGGCAAGTGTAGTGGAAGCGAATGATTCACGTTCTCAGGCAGGGGACAACAGGGCTCAACAAACACCCCAAGACCACAGTCCTATGAGAGAAAGGAAGGGATCAAAGGCCACAGATCATAAAAATATGAGCAATATCATGTGGAAAGTTAGGGCTTTTCTACAGAGACTGGTTACCTTCTTCCCTTTTTGAGAATAGATGGCTTCACAAAGGTCTGTTGATCAGCATCGCAAAAGATGAGGATATAATGGCAAATTATTGTTGATGTTGTTAGGAGCCTTCCAGTTCAGTCTGACTCATAGTGACCCTATGTATGACAGCAGAAACACTCCCTGATTCTGTGCCATGCCCAGTACTATCTATGGAAACCAGGAAGAATGAAATGAAATAACGAGCTTAATTATACAAATAAGAATTATTTGCATAAAATGTATTTATAAATTATGCAGTTCATTTTTTCATATTTGTAATAACTGGAATATGAATCAGGTTAATAAATCCATCTCCTTTTCCATTGGGATCATTCTAGGGGTCCTTAAGAGAAGTAGTGAGATGGATAAGGGTGGGGAGAGGGATAGAAGTGGAGAAGAGGAAGAAGAACAAGGAGAAGAAGGAAATAGAAGAAGGATTAGTGGTGGAGAAATTGAGAGTCACTGATATTTTCATTTATTGACCGGTAGGTGGAATCCTATTCTCAAGCCTTCTTCATATTTAAACTGAAGAAAGTCTTTCAGAACTAAGTCCATGTGGATCTTCACTTTTTCTAACCAGAAGGAAGGGTTACAATTTTCTGCTCTTTATTAGCTTGTGGCATGTGGCCTGAGCAAGTAGAAAAACGAGAAAAATAGAGTACAACAAACACAATCAGTCAGTACCTTAGATGAAACCACATAACATAAAATGTAGAAACAACTGACTGATCAAGCAAAACCATAGGCATCTAATTCTTGACATTTATGTGCTGATTCTACATGTGTTTGTTAATTACCTCTATATCAAAATGACAATGTTAAAAACTTTACATCAACACACCTGTAATCCCAGCACATGAGAGACTGAGGCATAAGGGTCCATGCAAGTTCAAGGCCAGCCTGTTCTACATAGTGAGTTCCAGACCACCAGCCTGGGCTACACAGTAAGACTTTGTCACACACACACACACACACACACACACACACAAACACAAACACACACACACACACACACACACACACAAACACACACAGTCTAAATAAATGAATAAATAAAACAGAAACAAAACCAGAAAGTCAAAACCCTTTATATTTGATCTTTAATTGTCTCAAAAGTTTTATTTTCTCAAAATTTAAGTATTTGTTGTTTGGCACCACCGAGTTGGATGCTACTCATAGTGACCCTGTATACAACAGAACCAAATGCTCCCAACACTGTGCAATGCACATGATCCTTTTACGTTTGAGCCCATTGTTGCAGTTACTGTGTTTTTTCTCATTTTGAGTCATGTCACATCAGTAAAATGAGGTCCTAGGGGCTTTACTCCATTCTTATCATTAAGGTAGACTGTGTTTTGAGGAGGAAACACTTCTTTAGTCATTTCTTGAATGGCTTCTAGCTAGGGAGGCTAATTTTCTAGCACTATATTCGACAGGGCTTCTCTGCTATTCATAGGATTTTCAGTGGCTAATTGTTTCAGGAGTGGGCTGCCAACATCTGAAATATTGGTGGCATGGCTTTTAGCATTACAGCAACATGCAAACCCCACAGCACAAGCTGAGAGGCATGGAACTGCAGGGTAACCATTATTTAGCTCAGGCTAAACTGCAGAATGATCAACATTGGCCCAAAAAATCCCTAAGATATATAATACAACAAAGTTTATTAGCCCATTTTACATTACTATAACAAAATGCCTGAAGCTGACTAAAGTATTAAAAAAATTATTTTTGCTCATAGTTCTAGATCAAGACGAGGAGCCACCTCTAGTGATGATGGCCTTCTTGCCAGTAGAATTCTGAGGCATCACAGGGCATCACAGGGCAAGAAACAAGGAATAATTTTTTCGTCTCTCCCTTTTGTTATGAAGCCACCAATGTTAACATTACCTAATCCTAACATTACCTAAACCACTGTGTTAACATTACCTAATCCAAATCACCTCCCCCAAACCTACTTCTAAACATCATAGCTAGATTAGTTTCTGCCCTATAAATGTCTCACAAGGTTGATGAAAGTTTAGCACGTGAACCCGTAGGGAACACAAATTATGATAGCCATTATCGTCACACCAGGTTACAGGCTGGTGTACTAAGAAGCCAACTAAGATACTGTTTATTTATAATTCTTCAAACAGGTTGTCAGAATGTATCTTGGGTGGTAATAGTACAATATATCACCATCTAGGCCTCCAGCCTTACCACTGTGGCATCTGATCCCATCAGATCTTAGAAGCGAAACAGGGTCGGGCCTGGTTAATACTTGGATGGGAGACTGCCTGGGAATATCAGGTGCTGTAGGCTTGGGAAAAGGACCTGGCAGCCCACTCCCAAAAAGGAATCTACCATTGAGAACCCTATGAATAGCAGAGAAGCACTGACAATAGTGTTTTGTCTGTTGTAGGTAGGGTCACTATAAGTCAGACACCAACTCTAGGGCACCTAACAACAACAATCACCATCCCATTACATCATAAGAGAGCAAGGCAATTATTCTAAATACTTGTCTGCCACCCCATAGTGATGTGCATGAAATAACATGAAATATTATTTGTCTAAAGGCTAATATTAAAATAATACTAATTCTATGAAACATAACTTTAATAAAAGGCCACACAACTGATGGATGATAAAATACAAATTACTTTTTCTCAAGACAATAACTCAGTGATTACTGCATTACTACATTTTTTGTATTTTTGCATTTCAGCAGCATTTTATTGGTCTATAGGCAAACAAATGAAAGGGTTTTATTTTAATTTATTTTTTGTAGACTCACATATCCCTCGAGCTATAGAATAGACCTCAGCAAACTGTCTTAAAGTAACAGTCGGTTAAGGTTAGAAAATTATAAAGGCCTTGTTATTGTGATTAGGACAGATGAAAGTGATGAGGACAAAATTTCAGATCAAAAGTTGCGTCTCCAATCCTGACGGGACAATCAGTCTTTCACTTTTACACAATAAGCAAATTCGATATGCATTTCATAAATAGCAAATAAATGGCCAACCTTAGAATATCATTTTAATGAGTGTGACTTTCCTGACTGTGACCACACATTCGGTGTTCTCTGAAGCTTCCTGTATAGGATGAGAGTCAGTAAGACTTAAAAAGCACTTAAAAACCATAGCAGACAATGCAAAGCAAAAAAAAAAAAAAAAAAAAAAAAAAAAAAAAAAAAAAAAAAAAAAAAAAAAAAAAAAAAAAAAAAAAAAAAAAAAAAAAAAAAAAAAAAAAAAAAAAAAAAAAAAAAAAAAAAAAAAAAAAAAAAAAAAAAAAAAAAAAAAAAAAAAAAAAAAAAAAAAAAAAAAAAAA
>VMDO01024752.1:0-12308 GCA_007922755.1 Pedetes capensis | reverse complement strand
TAACAATATGCCTTCAAAAGATTCTCAAAGGACAGCAGTTTAGGATTCCTCTCATGGAGGGCCACACATTAAAAGGCAAAAATTTCAGAAGCAATAGAAAAATAATCTTTTTAAAACTACTGAGAGTTCCATAAATGCATTTACTTAAAACAAAACAAACAAAAAGCAACAACAACAACAACAACAAAAGGGTAATCTCCCTTCCTAGCACTGTAAAAATGAGAAAAAGACCCAGCAGCCCACTTTTGAAACAATCCTGAAACAATCAGCCATTGAAAACCCTATGAATAGCAGAGAAGCAAGGCCATAGTGCCAGGCAAGGCACACTATAGAGGAATGTTTCATTCTGTTGTACATAGGATGGGATTGCTATGAGTCAGACCTGACTGGATGGCACCTAATAAAAACAATATGCTTTGATTTAATGTTATTTATGAGTGTATGAAAAAATACTCTTGTGAAGGTTAGGACTCCAGAAATATTTTACCTCATTTTTTTTTTCCTGCACAGTCAGCTTCAGTGCCAAGCACTCAGAGGGAACTCAATAAATACAGATCAATGATGATGATAACTGCACTGAGGTACGCAAGCACAGGTTGAAAAATCAGTTATTAAGTCCACATGCTTTTTAACTTTGAATTTGTCTTTCTAAAGAACTTGAAATCAGATTTATTTCACTTTTGTCTCTGCTTTATTTAGATGAGAAGTGGAGAAACTGCAGACGCAGACTTTTCATATTGACGGTACAGGATTTATTTATTAGGCTCATTCAAAGGGCAGGTTAGTGCTATCTTTTCTGATGTCATCCACTGCATTCTGAGGCAATGAGCCCTTGTAAAATGACAAACTCAATTATAGCCTGAATTAGTATTTTATGCATTAAATTTCATAAGTTATACTTGGTTGAACCTAGTAACTAAATTAAAATATGCTTTATAATTAAAAACTTATCAATCACCTTAGGAGTGCAACCAATCTGTATATTTGTTAGTCAGTGCTCATTTAAAATTGTGAAGTGACTTGTCAGGTAATAAGAGTAATCATTTTAGGCCCCTGACAATTGCTTGCTGCAATACAGGCACATTTGTAATTGATCAGCAATGGCATAATGATTTGTCATTCAGGAGATGTGGACCACATCAGAAAGCTTAACTTATACAGTGGAGCATTCAGCCTAAAATTGGAAAATCTTTTACAATTGAGACATTACTCTCTCTCTCTCTCTCTCTCTCTCTCTCTCTCTCTCTATATATATATATATATATATATATATATATATATATATATATATATATAGGCTTCATGTTTCCTGCCTGTTAAAAATATAGAAATTAAAAATATAGAAAATATGGAAATTAAATTGACTTTCCATTATAATTCGAAGACTTACAATTAAAATTACATTGGATAAAATCATTTATGCACATTTATTTCTACCCTTATGAGAACTTTTACAGCCATTCATGATGTGGAAAAATGTCACAGGAGGCTATGCTGGAGAAGGGTCACTTATTTACACTGATGTTTTAATTAACATAAAATATATAGTATTTTCATCTACATAATTTTACTTATAATGTACTCATCTACTGTCAGAAATTTAATAAAATTTGGTAAATTTTATGCTTATTAGCATAAATATGCTTATTATCAAGCATGGAAAACATTGTCGGGAGCCATAGGCCCGACATGAGTTAAAAGGCAATGCCTGCGTAAATGTATACGTGCCATAGAACTGGCTACGTGACTGATGTGACCGCAGCAGGAAGGCCTGCTACTTTAAGAATAAGGAAGCAGAGTACTAAAAAATGTGACCTACACCAGAGGCCCTTTGACCAGGGACCGTAGTCCATCTGGTCTTTTAGATCAAAAACCCTGCTCTCCCAGTTCCCTGATAGTATCTTGAGTATAGAATGCTGACTAAAGTTGATTGTTAACTTTATGGCTGTTACAAGATTCAATGTATTGCAGCTGCTTCTTTGTGTGCTATTTTTAGTATCTCCTTGAGTTACTATATAAACATGAGCATAGAGAATAAAGTTTAGCTCAGGACCATGAGTCTTGGCCTCTTCGTCGCCTTCATACTCAGCTCTCCCCTTCACCCAGCTGGACCACAGCAAAACGTTGTCATAAAAGCTCACATTTGAAGTACATTGTTATTTGAAAAATCAAATATTCTCACTTGATTAGTGGTCTGTATCTGTAAAGCCCAGTTGAGACAGAAAATTAATAAAAACACAGCAGTATCAAAATAAAGATATATGGAGTGGTATCACAATACATAAAAATTGTGTTTGTATGTTGCTGAGTTTTTATTTGTTTTGTCTTAAATAATAGAGAGGAAGAAAAACCATGTTATACAACACAGCCTGAAGTACGTATCCCAGTGTGCTGTTAAGTTTGACTAAATTATTTATCATCTTGAATCTTTTGTTTCTATATCTGTATATCTAAGAAATAGTAGTTTTCTTACCTCAAAAAGTAATAGAAACCATCCAAATAAAAAATGTGAAAGAAATTTTAATAACGTAGTTCAAATTAAAATGTGCTACTATTGTAAATTTTCTTCAATAGTCAAATTAAATATTTTCTCTCTTTTAATAAGTTTTTCACAGGTGTACAATACATATATTTATTCAACATAATGCATAGAGTTCACAGTGATTAGTAGATAATGTCAGTGAGGACAATGTTTGTAATGATGACTTTTAATGAAGAAATTATTTTCAAAATTAGGTTAAAAGGATGATGCAAGTTTTACCCCAAAATTATTAGTAAATAGGATATAAAGATTTCAGTTAATTTCATCATTTCATTTATGATTATATAATTTTTTATCTTATTGTTAAATAGCCATATACTTTTGTGTAAATCATTCACCAGAAAAAAATGTAACCTAGATTTACCTATCCAGATTCAATAAAATAACCTTGGTTTATCCTGTCTCATTTTATGGGGTGATATTGCAACTATTTCATTGTGAAGAAGTGAGTCATCAGATTTTGAAATATTATCAAGTTTTCAAGACTTTAATTTATCTTTAATGCTTGTGTCACCAACTGTAATCTAATAGAAAAGAAGTTCATATGAAAACATTTCACAACTCATATTCCAATCAATAAATAGTACTATTTTATAAAATATTTGTAAGTATTTATCTGACCACTTAAGTTAAAACATTAAAATAATTTGCATCTATTATTATTTTCAGTTTAATGAAGCTTCAAAAATAAATAAATAACTTACACCCAATCACTTTCATTGTCATGTATTTTGTCTGATACTTCTTTTAGAAATGTAACAGAGAAAGTTTGTTACTTACCAATTCTGAATATGAGGTTTCCATTACCCCAATTTGTAATTGACCATAATAGTTTATAGGAAAATTAGAGATCAATTTACATTAAGCAGAATAAACCCAAGCTGGCTAACTTAATAAAGCATGATAGGGAGACCATTATCTAAGTGGGAGTCTTGCTTAATATACCTTGTAACTATTAAAAGCCATTCATAAAAAAATATACTCAAGACTTATAGCTGTAGGTAATAATTCAGTGTCAGTGAAAACTAGGGCACATGATGTAGCAGCAGAAACTAACCTGCAAGAAAATAGTAGTGCTATTATATTGGTAGGTGGGAGACTTATTCCTAATGAGGGTCTGACAAATATTACTTAATATTTGGCAAAATATAAATATGTTTCCATTATTTATATATAATTGATATTAAAATATTGGTCATCATAAAATGGACTTCATTTGATTGCATTCAAACCTGCTAGTTTCCAGTTCATTATGTAGTAAATTAAAGTCATAATGTGAAATAACAAAGTCAAAGCTAGAAAATATATTGAGAAATTTTGCTTTTAGAGGTAAAGTTTAATCTGATAATACTTGAGAATATAAGTAATGAGAATTTTACCATGTTGATATTTATATGAAAAGATAATATATGGTATCCTGAAAGTAGTTAAGATTTCTGTTTATATGATAAACCATTACACAAAATAAACTACAGATCTGAATTTATAGTATCATAGATTTGCACTGTAGAACATAGAACTGTGCTCTCCAATATGATAGAATCACTTTATTTGTGTAACTAATCCAAAAACAGGGGTTATCACCATCAACAGAAGTCATAATGATAAATAAATTGGATTAATGAGTTAGAAGTTCATACTGGACATGATCCTAATGGTTATAGTCATGAATAAACCTAATTGTAGGTGGTTACTTTCACATATATTATTATTAAATACTGTATTATTCCAGATATTAGCTGCATTTTGAAAGGTTATAGTCTGCCTTCCTTTATAATGTCAGTATTTTGAAACAAAGCAAAATGAGAATTCATGCTTTTATTCAAGGATTTATCTGTTTCTACAGGATTGTAATTTCCCAGCTGGCTTTACATCTCATGAAACAACGAAGAATAACCACGTTAACATTCTGAGTATCTAACAGCACATCACATCAAATACATACTCAAAAGTGTCCTGGCAGGATTACTCAAAAGGCAGGATTACAGAACAAGAAGTAGACATAAGAAAGAAATGCTTCCTTTCCATTTGTAAAAACTGTATATGTAAAATCCTGTCTAATTCTGTCTTTGACAGAGAAACTATACTGTATATGAACTCACTTTTATAGCTCCATCGCTGATAATGATCTTATGAAAATGGCAAGTTTTAATACTTCATAATATGTAATTCACATACTCCTATTATGTGTACATTGTCTAACGTCTGATTGTGAAAATAATTTTCATTTATACAAAGTCAAAAAATAGTTGAGACAAATGATATTGCCTAAGAAATCTTGAAATCTTGTTCTAATTACTTAAGACAAAAATCATAAATTGGGAAAGGATACTTTTCTTATTAAGGAGCCAGCCATTTCATTTCATGGTGCTTATTTCTCATTTTGTTAGGAAAGGCATCATTCTTTTAAAGGGCAGAAAGACCAGAGAAAAATATATTTTCCAGTTGACATGAGACATTTAATACAATAGAAATGTCTAATTGGTGTCATGCAAGGTCAGATAGCTTTGTCCCCACACTCAGGGACTCCTAGGAAATGAAAGGTCAACATGTAATGTCTCCAAACCTACCAAGAAAGAATTTTATTTTTTCCCAAAACACACAAAAAGAAAACCATTTCTTAATACAAAAATAAGAAAGGGAAAACTGGTATTCATTAAAATGATAATGTTCTTCATGAGCTGTCAATAGTTTATTATTTTGTATTAAAATGGCAGTTTGCTCAGAGGGCCAGTAATGTGGAGATAAAATTTGTGTTTATGTGTGTATGAGTCTGTATGTAAAATAAATATGTATATTCTATTAAAAACCACTGTTGCATTTTGGAAACAATTTATATAAAACAGTCTGACATCTCCTACATATTCTCAAGCATTATGGATATCAAATGAGTTACTCTTCTGGAGAGTCATAGAGAGCTGATCCTTGTCAAGAATACAAAAATTGAAATTTCTATGTTTTCTTCTCATTATTATCTCCAAAATCCTAAACTCCTATCTAGTCCTTTCTGTCATACTATTCTTAGTAATCCCCTGCTAATAAACTTTGGGGGAACTGGGATTTAGCTCAGTTGCTGCTTTGCACTCTCTGTGGCCCTGGGTTCAATCCCTAGCACCACAAAAATGGGAAGACTTGGCAGGCCATTCCCAAGAATAATCCTGGAACAATCAGCCATGGAAAACTATAAGAATAGCAGGGAGCACTGACATAATGCCAGGCATGGAACAGTGAAGGGAATGTTTTTTTCTGTTGTGCATAGGGTCACTATGAGTCAGAACCAACTTGTCTGCACCTAACAACAACAAAATATTTGAACCATTTCCCTCTCCCCATGCTGTGTGACAGACACAGAATCTTTAGTCTTCCTAAGTACAAAAACCTTGTCATTTAATCTGTACTTGATAGATCTTAGTAACTTCAAATTGGATAGATTCCAAAAATATGTTTATGTAAGAAATATAAATGGCTTAATATACTAACTAGCTGTATATTCACTTGAAACTAGATTCATGTATTGTGATAAGAATCTAAAAATATTAGTCATAATGGCTTAATTTATTGCATTTGGAAATTAGGCAAAAGGTTGGGTTTAGCCAAAAAAAAAAAAAAAAAAAGAAAAACACTTAGCAGGAATTCCTTTCCACAATTTATCTTGGGACATAAAAATGTAGAGGCCAATATAACTTGTATATTTTCTCTACTTCCGTTTGTGACTAAACCAAAATTCCATCTTATAATTATCTCCAAAATCCTAAATTCCTATATAGTCCTTTCTGTCATACTATTCTTAGTAATCCCCTGCTAATAAACTTTGGGGGAGCTGGAGTTTAGCTCAGTTGGTACTAAATCAGTTGTTGTTGTTGTTGTTGTTGTTGTTGTTGTTTTTAATTTGATTAAGCTTTTGGTTCTACTACTGGTCATACATGACTATGTTATTGCCAAATGGTTATATTTAACACCTCTAACATATGCTTTGACATATTATTTTACTTAAGTGTAGTAGCCACAGAAGTGAAATAAGGTAGACATGTGGTAATTTATTTATTCAATGTACTTTTATTTAAAAAATTTCTCACAGATGTACAGGACCAATATATAGGTCCAGGAAGCCATGTATCTAGTCATTAGTGATTAATGACTGCATTCATGTGCTAAAAATTAAATTGAATATTTACCTGTGAACACAACTTCTAGTATCTTAAGTTAGTTTTCTTATAAATATTCTAGGTGGAAGGTTATGAGAACCAGAGAATTGGGTAAATGACAAGGAGGCAGAATGGAGAGTCAGATATGTAATAAAATAAGTAGAGTTGGTGGAATTTGTGTTTAGTGTTTGAGTTTTAGGAATTCTTGCATAGGAATCTCCCATGGAAATATGAAGAGTAAGAAGCCATAATGTCTTAGGAAGAAACCTTGAGGACAATATTATTAAGTTTCATATAAGGATGTTGGTAAAAATGAAACCATAGAAAAGTAAAAATATGAAAAAAGGAAGTAAGGGTGCAACTTAGCATGTGTGAGGTCCTTGGTTCAACCCACCACTACTGAAAATAAAAGGAAAAGAAAAAAGGAAAAGGAAAACAATTGCAGCTGAACTGAGGACGGCACAAGAGAATCCAAAGCTTTGGAGGTTAAGAGACATCAGTGTGGTAAGCCACACACTACAATTCCATGTCTTTAAGACAAATACTCATACAATCCCTTCCCCATGACTGCCTGTGCTTGTTGCTAGACAGGAGAACATGGCCAAGGTGATGGCATTTCCTGTAACTCTGGTATCAGCCTACTAGGGAGAGAAATCCTCTCACTAACTTTGAAGAAGTAAACTGCTGTTTTGTAATCCAGCTCCAGTAGATTCATGCAGAAGGAAACCAATTGGACCTCCTGAAGCTGAGGGCAACCCTCAACTAACTACCAGAACAAAAGCAGCAGGCAGCGGATTCAGCCCTACAACTGAAAGAAACTGAAATCAGCCAATAGCCTTGTGAGCTCAGAAGAGGACCCAGAATCCTAGAAAGAAACACTTCCTGTGACACCTGGTTTGCAACCCTCTGACTCCTGATCAGAGGAATCAGCCAAGCTGTGCCCTGACTCCTGACCCACGGAAATTGTGACAAAAATAGTGTTTATTTTTTTAAGCTATTGAATTTGTGGTAAGTTTTGAGGCACAGCAGAGAAATACTCTCTGGAAGTAATGTCTGCAGTTTTACCTTGATGAAAACAAAAATGAATGACTACACAGACAAATCATACATCTGAGACAGGATTCAAATCCTACTTCTAACAACTTTTCAGGTTATGAGCGTTATTTAATTTCTCTGGATTTCAATTACTTTATTGGTCTTAAGATGTAATACGCTTATCTCCTAGAGTTGCTGTGAATGTTGAGTTAAAATCAGGTTAAATATTTGAAGCGTAGTAACTGCTCAAATAAATACTAATTATGCTTATGTTATGGTTGATAGGTGCCATTGAGTCTGTGTCCAACTCATAGCAACCCTACATATAAGACACAAAGCAGTATTGTCAGTGCTTCCCTGCTAGTCATGGGGTTTGCAATGACAGATTGCTTTATGGGAATGGGTTGCCAGGTTCTTCTCCCAAGCCTACAGCACCTGGTATTCCTAGGTGGTCTTCCATCCAAGTGCTGACCAGGTCCAACCCTGCTTAGCTTCCAAGATCTGAAAAGATAGGACAGCACAGTGGTATGGCTACTGGTAGTAACTGCTCAAATAAATACAAATTATACTTATAAATGTTTGATTATCAAGGCATTATTGTTATATTTATTTTAAAGAAAAATAATTGAGCTAATTTGTAAAGTGAGGATAAGGGACAGATGAAACTAATGATTCCGAAGAAAGAGATTGTTAGAGAATGTAAACCTAAAGTAAAGTGGGCCCAGAGAATAAATTGAAGTAACAGCAAAAAATAAAATATAGCTTTAATTCCTTGTGAAAGGTTAAAAACAGAATTTAACTGATTGTAGAAAACAATTAATAAGCTGCCAATAAGTCCACAAAACACAGATGAAAAGAAAAGCATAGCCAACATCACAAACTTATCAAGCATTTATTTCACATAAAATAAAGAGCAGAAGAGTGAAAGACACTACATGCATATAAAAGATTTTTCTTAATAATTTGTTGAGATTCTTTAAATTTTAAATTTATGTTATAATTATATATTACTTATATTCTCCATACATGCATATATGCATGTGTGTATTTGTATACATATTTGTATCTTTTGTTGTTGTTGTTAGATGCCATCATAAAAGTTCTGCTCATAATGACCCTCATAGGGTTTTCAATGGCTTATTGTTTCTGGATTGCTTCAGTAGTGGATTACCACATCCTTCTTTCATTTTTGTGGTTCTTGGAATCAAGCCTGGGTCCTCGGAGAATGGGGAGCAGCACTACCAATTGAGCTAAACTCCAGTCCATCTGTATCTATATCAGTCTATAAATCTATATAATCAACTATCTTTTAAGTAAATTATGTGGGGGATATTTGAAATATCATATGCAATATAGAATATGCACTATTAACACACAGCTATTTTGCCATATTCTATGTGTTTCATCATAAATCTGGCTAAATGCAGCAAGGAACAACCAACATACAGCCTCAACATTATGACACCCTTGTGATATTTCTTCCATCAAGTTAATTAGTCCATGACTTTTAAATTCAACCTCATTCACATCTGTAAGACATGGGCAAACCACAGACTCTTTGCTAGAATGTAACATGAATCATCTTTAATCCAATTCCTATTAGAGTCTTCATTTTCTTCTGATACCGTATGAGTCGCATCTTTACTTCTATTCATTATGGGCTCTGTCTGCAGCCATAGAACCCTTTCATCTGATCCTGCCTGATCTCAGGAGCTAAACATGTTCAGTCTGGTAAGTCTTTAATTGGGAGACTGCCTGGGAATACTAGGTGCTGCAGGCTAGGGAGAAGGGCTTGGAAATCCACTTCTGAAACAATCTGCCATTGCAAACTTTATGAATAGAAGATAAACACTGACAATAGTTGTTGGAGAGTATTTTGTTCTTCTGTACATAGGATTGCTATGAGTCAGACCCAATTTGACTATACCTAATATCAACAACATGGGGTTCTGGTCTTTTGAACTTTCACAGGAGCCATCCCTCAAACTTTGCTTACAGCACTCCAGAGCTTCTCTTGCCCATATTTCAAAACTCTTCCAAACTCCTCCTGCAAACAAGATCTAATGGCCTAAGAAACACATGGTCAGGTGTCTGAACAGTTGTTAGGTGCCATGCATCAGTGTCTGACTCACAGCGACCCTGTATACAACAGATGAAACACTATTGTCAGTGCATCTCTGCTGTTCATAGGGTTTTCATTGGTGGATTGATTTTTGGCAGTGGGTTGCTGGGTCCTTCTCCTAACCGAAGCCTATAGCACCTGGTTTTCCCAGATGTTCTCCCATCTGAGTACTAACCAGGCCTGACCCTGCTTAGCTTCTGAGATCTGACAGGATCAGATGCCACAGTCGTAAAGCTGTAGGCATCTTAACAGTAACTACGACATTTTCTGATACTAATTTTCTTTTCTTTTCTTTTTTTTTTTGGTACTTGGGGTTGAACCCAGGGCTTCCTACTTGCATACTTTGTAAGTGCTGGACTACTGAGCTGCATCCCCAGTCCATTTTTTTTTTTTTTTTTACTTTTTGAGACAGAGTCTCGCTAATCTACTCAGACTGCCTCTGATCTCGAACTTGTGATTCTCCTGCCTCTGCCTCCCCAGTCCCTGGGATTACAGGCATGTACAACCATGCCTGATGTGATACTAATTTTCTGTGTTAGTCAAACTGTGCATCACTGTGGCAGAGAAACTGTCTAAACCAAATTTAGGGGAAGAATGATTTATTGGGAGCTCACAGTTGGAGGATCACAGTCCACATTGGAGTTAGCACAGGTGTGGTGTTGGTATGGGATGGGGCATGAGGTATACAAGCCCATGTGATGGTGGATCAGCAACAGAAAACGCTACTGGATGTCCAGGTCTGAGTAAAACTTCCAAAGGCCTGCTCCCAGTGACTTACTTCTCCAGTGTTAGGCCGTGCCTCCCAAAGTTCCATAAATTCCCAGTACAGTGTCACTAGCTTGGGACCAAACATTTAAACACATGACTTCTAGGAGACAGCTTTGATTCAAACCATGACAGTAAGTGTTGGTTTAATATTTTAGTAACTTTTCCTTATGCAGCTCTCTGTGCTTGCTTTATGGGAAGCCATGGTGGAAGTGTTTGTCTGAGTAGATATCACGAAGATTCTAAGCAACTTCAAGTCTGACTATTTCAGAGCAAAGTTGTTTTATTTATGCACCTTTTATCTTTCATACCAAAATTTTTAATAAGATATCTTCACTACAGGACAATTATATCTCTCTGAATAACCAGAACCAAAGCCCAATATGTGTAACCATAGATCATAGTGCTTTTATTGTTTGATTATTTTTTTTAATCAAACACAGAAGAAGCAGTGACGAGTTTAGAAGCAGCTGAGAACCCTGTCTCAGTTCAGGTTACCACGATGAACTATCATATTTGGAAGCCTTCAATGGTTAATGTTTATTTGTCATGATTTTGGACATTCTACATCCAAGATCATGGTGCCAGCATGGTTTTGGATCTTGGCAAGGCCTTTTTCCCTATTCCTCATACGGCCATTTTTTGGTGGATACATTAAAGGAGAGTTGTCTAAGCTCTCTTATTTTTTTCTAAGGAGGATAATCTTATCACGAGAGCCTCATCCACATGATCTAATTTTACCTTTGTGACCACCTAAGAGTCCCATTTCCAAATTATCATCACATTGGGGATTAGGATTTAAACATATGAATTTGAGGGCCCCAAAATATTCAGTCCATTACAGTGTGGTAAGAGGGAGTTCTGAAGATGTTATTGCAAGTTGATCCAAACTGCTATGTAACTCTCAGAACCCATAGAGTATATTGCAGAGATTTGAGACACGCTAACATTCCATCATTTCTCTTAAAATCCTATAGGAATATAAGGTTTGAATAAATCTCACAACATTCATCAAAGTTTATTACTATTTATTCTTATTGAGATTTTGGGAAACAGCCTTACTGTTTATGAGATTTATCAAATGTCTACATTCAGTACTAGAACATAGATAGACAGTGGAAATTTCCATGTATTCCCAATCCTCCATGCATCAGAACTTTTAAAGTTTGAGTAAGACAAAAATAAATCCCCAAAATTTATATAAAAGACAAAACATAAGAAACACACACATAAATACACACATAACATAGACTAACGGGTGCTTGGTGAGGATTTCGGTGGTCATTTCAAAGCCCAATTTTTTTTTGTGCGTGTGTGTGTGTGTATGTGTGTGTGTGTGTATGTGTATGTGTATATATGTGTGTGTATGTGTATGTGTGTGTTTCATTCAATTTTAAGAACATTGTGAACATATTTTATATCCTCTTCAAATTTTTTAGGCATATTTGTTGTTGTTGTTGTTAGGTGCTGTCGAGTCAAGTCCGACTCATAGCGACCCTATGTACAGCAGATCAAAACACTTGCCGATTCTGTGCCAGGCAAACCATCTTATTTATGTTTAAGCCCATTGTTGCAGACACTGTGTCAATCCATCTGGTGGAGGGTTTTCCTCTTTTGCGTTGGCCTGCCACTCTCCCAAACATGATGTCCTTCTCCAGGGATTGTTCTCTCCTGACTACATGTCTGAAATATGTAAGAC
>VMDO01024751.1:0-29231 GCA_007922755.1 Pedetes capensis | reverse complement strand
CTCCCAAGGCAATCCCGAAACAGTCAGCCATTGAAAACCCTATGAGGGTCGCTATGAGTCGGATACCGACTCAACAGCACCCAACAGCACCCAACATCAACAACTATATATATATATATATATATATATATATATATATATATATATATATATGCCTGCAGCGGTAGCCCTGTGGCATCGGATCCCGTCAGATCTCGGAAGCTAAGCAGGGTCGGGCCTGGTTAGTACCTGGATGGGAGACCGCCTGGGAACACCAGAAGCTGTAGGCTTGGGAGAAGGACCTGGCAACCCCCTCCCAAAAATCAATCTGCCATTGAAAACCCTATGAACTGCAGAGAAGCACCAACAGTAGTGTTTCCCCTGTTGAACAGAGGGTCTCTCTGAGTCGGAGATCAACTCAATGGCACCTAACAACAACAACAACTATGTGTGTATGTATGTGTGTGTGTGTGTGTGTGTGTGTGTGTGTGTGCGTGTGTGTGTGTGTTTTAGACATGGTCTCATTAAATTACATAGACTTCCTCTGGTCTTGAACTTGCGATCCTCCTGCCACTCTCTGCCTCCCAAATCTCTAGGATTACAGGCCTGAGCCACAGTGCCCTGCAGGGGGTTACATTTTGATAGCACCAATAATAAGCTAAAATAAATAGTACAAAAGGGCTTCTCTTCAATATCTCAGGATAACTTAGTTTCTTATAGATCCTTACATAATGGCTTCCTTGAAGTCCTCTTTGTGAAATTTCTTTATTGGCATATCAAGTTGTTAACCTTCTAGTACCTTCTATCCATCACAGCCATTGCAGAAAAGCTCCAGAGGATCTTGCATATTGAAGTCAGATGCATGATTAGCATGACAGCTGTTGATTTATTCATGATTCAAAAATGTTTGTGACTTCGCCAGACTATCAAAATGGTGTCTCCAAGTTGGAATGCTGATATACTCTACAATTGAGCTTTCAATTGCTTTCTTGCTCTAGAAGGTGAGGTAATATTAAAATATATTCCATGACTCTACTACTGCAATTCAGTACTTCAGTATTTTCTCATACTTTTGACAGGAGTTTTATCATTACCTTCATTGTGGAGTCTTAATCTCATCCACACTCTTTTGGGCTTCTACATAAAGTTACATCAAAAATATATTAGTATATAATTATATAGATGTATATATACATGTATTTATATATATAGATGCATACCTACCACAAGACTATTAATAAAATTCATTTTGTCTATATAAATTTCCTTTATAGTGTGTAATTTATTTTCTTCTAATCAATTTATAATTTTCAAAATAAATCCAGAAGAAGTTCTAATTAAAATTACATTGAATATACAGGCATTTATATCAATTATAATATGGAAACTTTCTACCTATAAACATAGTATGTCTCTACAGTCATTAAGTTTTCTTTAATGTATTTTAATGAGTTATAGGGTCTGGGGTCTGAGGTTTTGTTCATTTGGTAGATTGCTGCTCTGTGCTCTCTGACACTGTGGGTTTAATCCCTAGCACCTCAAAAATGGGAAAAAGATATGACAATGCACTCATGAAGCAATCCTGAACCAGTCAGCCATTGAAAACCCATGAGTATATAGAAGTACTGACATAGTGACAGGCATTTCACAATGTCAGGCAGTGTTTTGGTCTGTTATTCACAGGGTCACTATGAGTCACACTAGACTTGAAGGCATCTAACAACAGCAAAGCAATGATTTATAATTTTATGCAAAAGAGAATAACATATTTTACTAGTCAGCTGTAATCATTATAGCAGAAAAATCCACTAAACAAACTTATAGAGATGAATATTTACCGGAAGCTCACAGTTAGAGGATCAGCCCATAATAGTGGCATGGCATGTAGGGGGAGTCCAGAGGCAGGGCCTGGGAGATGACCTTATGCATCATGGGGCAGTAGGCAGGAAAAGCCCTTCCAAGAACTGTGGGTCTAGAGTATAAATCTACAAAGACCCAACCCCAGTGATCACTTCCATAAAGCTGAATTCCATTTTCCAAAGTTCTATGACCTTTACAAATATCACCACCACTTGGGCAGCAAACATTAAAGCACATGCATTTTAGGGAACATTTTATATTCAAACCATGACATTACACCCCAGGCCCCACAGGCACATGGCCATCTCATAATTCAAAATGCATTCAGTCTAACTTTAAGAGTCCCAAAGTCTTAACAGTTTTAGTTGTCTTTAAAAGTTTAATTCTAAAATCTCCACTGAGACTCAAAGCAAACTTAATTGTGGACCTCTGTAATTTTAAAAGTGCATGCTTGCAAAATATAATGTCACAGAGTAAACATTTTCATTTTAGAAAGGATGAATAGTTACAAAGAAAGAGAATATTGGTCCATAGCAAGACCAACTTCCTTCTGGGTCTGTTTAAATCTGGCATTTGGCACACACAACACCATCTGGCATCTGATATCTGGCATCATCTGGGCTGAATCAGGTTTGTGTAGCTATACCTCTCTGGTCTTGAAATGTGCAGCATACGCACTTTTCACAATAGCAAGGATATGGAATCAACCAAAGTGCCCTTCAACAAAAGAATGGATAAAAAAAACTATGATACATATACATGATGGAATACTACTCAGCAATCAAGAAAAATGAAATAAGGTCATTCGCAGCAAAATGGATGGAATTAGAGAAAATTATTTTAAGTGAATGAGCCCAAGCTCAGAAAGAGAAACACCACCTGTTCTCACTCATATGTGGGAGTTGAATCAAAATTATAAGGAGGAAACATCATATTCAAAGGTCGGATCAAAATAAAATGGAAAAAAAAAAGCTAAGAATGGTGTCAATATAAATGGTCTAGAAAATGCATGCGATTGTTCTGACAAGATAATAACAAAGTTCGCTACAGGAAAAGTTTCTATCTTAAACAGAACTGGAACTCAAGTACATATAGAAAAATATTACCAAGTAAATGATAGAGAAGACCTAGATGGGGAGGGTGGCGGGGGGAAGCATACAAGAGAGTAAGGGGGCACCTGTATCAATAATGTACATCAAAATGCATATATGGAAATGCCACAATGAAAAGCATGTTAGAATGAATCACATTAAGGTGTACATTAAAAATGTCCAAAAAATAAATAAATAAAAGAAATGTGCAGCATAAACATCCTGGGCTATCTCTACTTTTGCCGGAAGCTTCCCTCAGCTGAAGTTTCCCAGTGCTGGCATCTCTAACATCCTGGGATCTTCATTGCTGCTTAGGCTTTACCTGCAAAGCTTCATGCATCAACCATTCAGTGAATCTCCACAGGGTATCCAAGCTTGGCACACATTGCTTGGCTTCATAGGCTACCTTGTGAAAACTTGATGGTCAACTCCATAATCCTCTAACTTTAGTGTTCTTCACGTCTGCAAAAACATCAACATGTGGACATTGCCAAGAGTTGCTACTAACTCAAGAAGCAGCTTCACCCTTTTTGAAACACAGTTGCAGCAGCAGCCTTTGTATGCCCAGGCTGTAAAACCATTTTCTTGGGCCTCTTTCCAGCAGGATGTTGCAGAGACATTTGCTTTTCAAATACTTTCCCTTGAAATGGGTTTTTTTGTTTCATGCTCTGGGGTCTTATATGGAAAGAGTCTGGCTGACTCTCTGCCCTAAGGCAATCTTTATTGTCCCAGCACAAAGTGCATGGCTTTCTTTTACCTTTGTTTATCTCCTTGCCCTAATTGGCCTTCTTTGTAGTAAGTTTAAAAAAGCCTTCACCACTGAGAATTTTTACCTCTTTAAACTGCACATTTTCCAGACATTCTAGTTCTACCATTTTCTTTATTTTTCCATAAATTTTGCTGAGTGCAGCAAAATAGCAACCATGCTATGTCCCCTATATCATGTTGCCTACATGATATTTCTTCTGTCAAGTTAATTATTTCATAATTTTAAAATCAAATCTCACTAAAATCTTTAGAGACTAGTCAATATGCATTCATTTTGCTGGAATATAGCACAGATTGTCCCTAGTCCAATGTCCAATGCAGTCCTTATTTCCATCTGAAAACTTTTGAATCTGATCTTAGTTTACATCATTTATGACATGTTCTTCCTTATTCTCACCAGAAACACCTTCAATCTCTCCATGGCTTCTCTTTTCCACATCTCCAAATTCTTCCAGACTCCTCCCACAAGTATGTTCCAAAGGTCTAAGAACTATATGATCAAGTGTATATACAGCCACAATCCACTCTTGTTGTTGTTGTTAGGTGCCGTCGAGCATTCTGAAGAGCATTCTGATGAGGGCCCTACTGCCACAAATCCTAACTTCACTTATGACATGTGCATCTTGCTCACTGTTGGTGCTTTGGAGAACTGAGTCCTGCTGTGCTTGCCACTGATTTTGTCAAGAAAATCATCTGCAGAGGCTGCATCTGAGGATTTACTTCCAAAAATGTGTTACCCTCTCTTTCTGGTTCCTCTCACCTCTCATATAAGAAAGCTACCCAGCACACTGTGGCTTGCCCTGTTGAGTACCTGAAGACAGTCGTTGTACCTGTTGTACCTGACAGACATTGTACCTGTTGAGTACCTGAAGACAGTCGTTGCCTGACAGCCATTGGTATCCTGAGTGCCCTCAAACAACTGCAAGGGTCTGAATCCTGCCAAAATTCACAAGAGTGAATTTACAAGTGGATCTTCCCAAACTGAGCCTTGAGATGACAAAGCCCTACCTGACAACTAAATTGTCATCTCATGAGGGATACTGAGTCAGAAGGACCAGATTTCAGTGTGCAGTTTCCTGATATAGAGGAAGTGAGATTATATGTTGCTTTACTGAAAACTTCTATGTTTTGTAGTAATTTTTCACATACCTCAAGATTGCTAATGCAATGTCTACCCATATGTTAATACTCTTTTCTTTTTTCTTTTTAAATTTAGTTTATGTACATAAAATTATATATATATATATATATATATATATATATATATATATATATATATATATAATAGAAATATATGTTTGCCATATGGGGGTTGAACCCAGGACCTCACAAATAATTTGCAAGTGCTCTGTCACTGATCTAACCCTAGCAAGCCCCTTCTTTTTTTGTAAATCTTGACACATGGTCTTGCTAAATTATACAGGCTATCTACGGCCTTGAACTTGCAATCTTCCTGCTTTCACCTTTTGAGTTGCTGAGATTACAGGAGGGAGCCACCAAACCCAACTGGAATATTATTTTCACATAGTAGTAGTAAAGTTATTCAAAAATAGTAAAATCCACTTTTAACAAGAATCTATTAAACTAGCATACTCAAATAAGTATTTTCCTCCCAGAACTTTACTCTGTAATGTCTTATAATGAACCTACACTGAGAAAAAGAAACAATAGCAGTATACACATTAGTGTTACGGTTTTAGTGTTTATTATTAGTGTTAAGGCTACATCATGGATGTAAATATAGAACACTGATATAAGAAAGTTGAACATTGGATTTTTAAAGTATCTTATACCAACTAAAGAGTAAGCATATGACTAGAGAGTCATATGTCTTGTTGAGAAAAATGTTAATAAATATATACTAGACAAAGGAAAGCTTCATTTTCTCCAGAGTAATATTTTATGAGGATGAATGGAAGTAAGTAGATAATAAAATCATAATCAAAACAATGGATTAAGTAGATTTTACTTTTTTAGGTTTAATTTCACCTTCTTTTATCCATTTGAATGAAAACCAACAAAATTCATTCATTTAATCCAGATAAAATAATTTGGCCAGTCTATTCAAAATACCTTTGTATGCCATTATATTTTATTTGTTTTTGTTTATTATCTTTATTTCCTCATCAGGAAGAGGTAAACTTAACCATAGGGGATAAAATATATTCACTAAAATGGCTGCTAACTTTGCTGTCTTGAAAAGCTTCCACTTTCACTGATATATCACTTTTTCATTATTTTCCTTCAATATAAAAAGAATCACTTTACACAAGAGACAGAGAGTAAAGGCAATTACTCTTCAAAAGTAACACTTTCAATATCAAATACCAAAAATGACATTTATGAAATTTTAGAGTTGAATTTTCAGCTCTCAGAAATAATAAAACTGAAAGTAATACCACTTGAAGCAATGTTAACAGCACTTATGGATGTGCAAGGTAAGCTGGTATAAAGTCTATTAAGAAATGTTTTACTTAGAAAAAAAATCCTTGATCAACATTAAAGTGTTTTTAACCGTACATCCACAAATCAGAAAACATTTCCTCTGGGATTTTATTATAAAGAGGATGTTAGCTATTTTAATCTGATGCTCTTTTGTGTTCTTCACAGAAAAATACACTGACAACTAAATGGTATCTCCAAAAGTTAACAGAAGCCATAAAGTATTTTAGGCTGGACCTTTTGTTTTTGCAAAATATCTATGCAAAATGCATCCAATTTAATATAATTCTTATGTTTAATATTGAGATAGTCATGTTAATCTCAATATTAACAAATATTAGAGACATGTAGAGACATGATAAAACAAGTGAGAGTGATTTACTTACTTATTAAATGACTCCTCATTCATGCTAAATGTGGTGCTGTTTGGTGAGATAGAGAAAGCAATAACATGTGGCTTCTAGGCATAAAGATTTCACTGTAAGTCCATATAGTTTGTCAGTATTATAGCCAGCTTCTCTACCGGCCTCAAATAATTCTCAACTGCTGTTGTACATGATTTTATGTAGGTTTATGTTCAGTAGATTTGATCTGTGTAAACAATAAGCTATTATGAAATATGACAAATTTTTCATAAATCACACTGCAGTTTTAATGTTGCTGTCTCAGATTGCTTGCTGTAGAATTAACCAGCTGCCTGGCTGTGAAGCCACTGAAGTAGTCCTCCTCAGAGATTGAAATACCACATATCTGAGGATCCTTGAAAATAGTCTGTAAAAAACAGAGTCATCCTACTAATTAGTAGATTAATGAACCTCCTGAGAAGAAGTCCCTCCAGCCCCCCAAAATGACAGAAGCCTTCATTTAGATGACTACAACTACACATGGCATCTGAGTTTTAACCTTGGGTGAGATTCTCAAACAGAACTAACCAGTTATGCTTCTACTGAATTCCTGACCTATAGTCTATGTGTGACAGAATGTATGTTACAATTGGGTTAAGCCTGTAAGATTCAATGGTAATTATATAACAATAGATAACTAATATATACAGAAGACCATGCAAAAGAAGAGCACCACATACTATTATAAATTTGTTAGTGTGGTTGCTTATGCTTGTGGATGTGGGAAAGAGAAAAATATATACATATGCAAAACACCAAAGAAGAACATATAGGAAAATTGTGTAAAGTGAGCACATCCAATTTCCCCAGGAGAAAGAGCAGTGTGTGGTATGGATTTTTAAAGAAAAATGGGCACAATAAATTCCTCTCACATACTCTATCATCCTAAAGACTGTTGAACACGACTACTGGCCCACTGATGCACAGCAGAATAAAAATTAGAGAATGTTTAACCAGGTGTCTCCAGGGCTGTCCGCCATTGCTGTCAACCAAAATTCTCCAAAGGGCTCCTCTCAGACTGTTTGCATTAATGAATAGATGATGTCTAAAACATATGGGATTCTGTACTTGCCTTAATTAAAATTAATTGTCCCATGAATCATTAATCCATAGTGTGAATTTTTCACAGTTACAATATTACTGAGATAACAAACAATGGAACTCATCCACATTTTATGTTACTCTTTTTATTCCCATTAAAAAGTAATTAATTACTGCATCTGGTTTCTTTTACTAAATATGACTAACTGCTCATTTTTAAGCATAATTACTTATCAAAGAAACTCACCTGAAGAAATTTCTGATACCTTTAGTGATTTAAATATTGCTTGTAATTCTGAATAATAATAACTATCTGATTCTATACAGAACTCTAGAATGTATTCCTTAATTTATCTGTCAATAAGACATATGTATATTTTAAATCAATTCTTGAATAATTACAATATGTAAATTACATATAAATATTTAGCAATATTTTTTAAATATTTCATTTTTCTTCTGCTGTATAACTTTAGAAAATTATCACTCATGCTTTCTTGTAATAATAGTTTCTAAAACTATTAAATACCATATGCAGGAGATTGTCTTCCAAATTAATAAATTTGCTAAAAATTTCCCACTCTAAGATACAGGGAGCGGGGGGCTTGGGTATAGCTCAGTTGGTAGAGCCCTTGCTCTGTACTCTCTGCGGACCCAGGTTCAATCCTTAGCACTGCAAAAATGGGAGAATGATTAGACAGTTCATTCTAGAAGCAGTCCCGAACATAACCAGCCATTGAAAATCCTGTGGGGCTCCTTATAAGTCCAACCCAACTCAATGGCACCTAACAACAACAACTAAGATATGGATCATAATCATTAACTACTTTTTCAATGTAATGTTTACAATTACAATGGAGTTTCATGGTGGAGTTCGGAGTGGATTTTTTGTTGCTATTGTTGCTCTTTTGCCCTTTTTGAGAAACAACTTTATCATGGTGCTAGAGTGACCATTACCATTTACAAAATACTAATTAGTTTTGGAGTCAAATTTTTGACCAATTAGTGGTAAATGTCTTTGTATATTGAAGCAAATTGTATTATTTAAATAAGCTAGTCAAAAATACCACTTTTGCTCATTAGTTTAATGTTTTCAAACTCAACCAACCAGTTAGATTAAGGCTCATTTACAAGAAAGCTAATGAGAGCAAGATTTGAGTCTTTAGTTGAGCATGTTAATTTTATACACAGATAAACTCATCCCCTACTATCCATTTTTGACTAATGTGTATCAATAGTCATGAGTAAAACAGAAAGTAGAGAAGAAACAAAATTTAATCTATAGCCAGGTACTGCAGCACAAGCCTGCCACACAGCAACTTGGAAGTCCAAAGAAGGAAGATCATAAATTCAAGGTCAGAAGCAGCCTGTACAACTAAGCAAGATCCTGTTTCAAAATTAAAAAAAAAAAAGAAATAAAATAAAATAAAGGCTAGGTATCTAACTCAGTGATAGAACACTTGCTTACCATGTCTGAGTTCAACCTCTAGTACTGACAAACAATTACACACAGACACACCCTCCCCCACACACATACACAAAGAAAATCTTCCAAGATAAGCCATGTACCGTGTTTTAAGAGGATGGGAGCTGGGCATCATGATGCATACTTGTAATCACAGCAATTCAGGAGGCTAAGGCAAGATTACATGTTCCAGATCAGAGGGAGCCTAAAGGATTTAGTGAGACTGTGTTTCAAAATACAAAATTTAATTGGGGCTGGAGGTGCAGCTGAATAGTACAGCATTTCCCTAGCATGAGAGGCCTTTGGTTCAAATCTTAGTACTGAAAAATAAATAAATAAATAAACAATCAAATAAATAATGACTTGGGGAGAGAGAGAGGGAAAGAGAGAGAGAGGGAGAGAGGGAGACAGGTCACTAACTTAAAGAATTGGTACATTTTAAATACATCATCTAATATTTACATTTTTTACCAAAGTGTCATAGGTACTTAATTAATGAAAATAAAATAGTATTATGTGTTTTATAGTTATTTAAAAAATGGCTGCCTGTCTCTGAAACCTCATCATTACTGTTCTACTTTTTAGAGTAATAATTTTTAACTCAGCTAATTTACTTTAGTATTCACCTCATTGTTTCTAAATGATTCAATTCTATTTCAAGTTTCTCATGTTTATATATTTTATATTAGCCTTTTCTTATGTAAGAGAGTATTTTACGTGTCCTAGACTTTGTCAAAAAAATCTAATAAATTTATCCAAAAATATCCCTCCCTCTTTTTTTCTCAAGATTTTTATATACAGAAATTTCATTAAACTGACAGTCATTACTTACATTATTATGATGTTTCAACTCTTGTTCATTATCACAGGCAAAATAGATTATACATATGCTCCTCCAAGATTCCTGTCCTATGATTATCCACTCAAACACTAATCTGGGTATTACTATAACAGGATTGTGAGAAGAATTATCTTACAGAGGTTAAGTTTTCTGGATTCATAAAGTAGTTATATTAAAACTAGAAAACAGCAGCAGAATTGCCCATTCTGATGTGGCAGAAAAGAAAGAAAGAAAATTGAGTCAGAGGTGGAGGTAAAAGTGATTTGAGGTGTCGGAAGGACTCAATCCCCACTGCTGGCTTTGACCACAAATAGAACCATGAGCCAAGCAATATAGGCAGCATCTAGAGGCTCAGAATGAATTCTATCAAAAGCCATCAAGGAAACAAAGACTGCAGTCACACAGAAGCATAGTGCTGAATTTGGCCACCAACTTGAGTCAATCTTGAAGTGGATTCAATCCCCTAATTGCCATTGTAAGAGCCCAGACCAACCCAGTATCTCAATTTTAGCCCTGAGAGACCCAAGGTGGCTTTGGAAGGCCCCAGGCAAGCTAGTGTATTTCTGATCCAAAAAACTGTGAGTTAATAAATGGTTCTTGCTCTGAGTCCATAAGTTTGTGGTGATTTGTCACAGTTGTAATAGAAGACTAATGCATTCCTCTTTGATATCCCTAATACAATATGATCAGCTTTCATTTATTGAAACACCTGGGCCCAGATCATCCTTTATACCTGCCATAAAGTGATCACCATGGCCATTACCTTTATCTTTTTCCACGTTTGTATATATTTCCCTGTATCCAGTGACTTCCCTCTTTCTTTTCTTTTCTTTTTTCTTTTCTTCTTTCTTTTCTTTCTTTTTTTTTAAACATCCATCAAGAGGGTTCTGAAAGATTATCATGAAAAATTTTGCTTTTTAAAACTTTGCTGGCCTGAAAGTAACTACAGTCAATCCTTGATATAGATTGATAGGTAAATTGGCTAG
Organism: Pedetes capensis; assembly: GCA_007922755.1. NCBI lineage: Eukaryota > Metazoa > Chordata > Mammalia > Rodentia > Pedetidae > Pedetes > Pedetes capensis. The sequence goes on along the minus strand of VMDO01024751.1, from coordinate 18,354 downwards.
ATGTAGAATCTTAGATTGGAAATAATTTGTCTTCAAATTTTTGAAAGCAAACATTCAATCTTTGTGTTCAAAACTGCAATCACATTCTGATACACTTTATATACATTTCTCCAGAAACCTTTATTTCTTCAGGAATTTTTTTTATATTTTGGAATATATAGTCTTTGGAAATTTCTTAAACTATGCCTTGCTGTGTTTCCATTTTCCATTTAAAGTAATTGCCAGTTTGTTAGCTCTTTTAATCTGGCAAGGTATGCTTATCCATGGTTAAAAAATTGATTTATTGTCAGGTGTGGTGATGCATGCCTGTAATCCCAGTAACTCGGGAACTAAAGGCAGAATATTGCCAGAGACAGCCTCCTTGACTTAGTAAGACTCTAACTCAAGGTGGAAAAGGATAATAAAACAATGGGTACAGGCTACAGCTCAAAGGTAGAGTGCTTGGCTACCATGTGTAAGATTCTGGTTCAAATCTGAATACCGAAAAAATTGAAATATATATTTTATTCTTTTCCTTCATTTTATCTGTTCTTTCATTTTGGAAATAAGTGAAAAGGTGGACATTCTAGTTTAATGCATTAAGAATATATTTTTTTGTCTTATTTTCTATGTTTACTTTTTGTTTTGATTTCTCTTACACATTTTTCAAGATTATTTTTAAAACTCTCCTTTGCTGTTTATATTTTTTATATTCTGTTTTTCATCTCTGGAAGTCCCTATCTCACACACACACACACACACACACACACACGTGTGTGTGTGTGTGTGTGTGTGTGTATGTATATGTATATGTATATATTTCTAAGAATTCTAAACTTTTGGATATTTCTTTATATAAATTACTGTTCTTGCTTTATGGTGGAAATGCATTCCAATATTGCTAAAGAGATGATAAAGTATATTGAATGGAATTTTACTTTTATTCACTTTGATTTATGCTTACTATAGAAATACCCTACACATCTGTCAGCTTGTCATGTTGTGGAGGCTTGCATGTTGCTGTGATCCTGAAAGTTATGCCACCAGTATTTCAAATAGCAGAAGGGTCATCTATGATGCACAGGTTTTATAGCTGAGCTTCCAGTCTAAGACAGACTATGGAAAAGGACCCAACAGCCCACTCTCTAAACAATTAGCCATTAAAAACCCTATGAATAGCAGAGAAGCACTGTCAAATACAGTGCTGGAAAATGAGCCCTCTGGGCTTGAAGCCATTTAAAAGAAGACTGGGAAAGAGCTGCCTCCTCAAAGTTCAGTCAACTTTAATGATGGGCATGGAGTAAAGCCCTTGACACCTCTATTTGTTGATGTTGCATGACTCAAAATGAGAAGAAACAGTGACTGCAACAATAAGCTCAAACATAAAACAATCATGTGTATGGCACAGTATTAGGTAGTGTTTCATTGTGTTATACATAATGTCACTGTGAGTTGGAACCAACTTGATGAGACTTAACAACAACATGGAAGTAATTTTTGAGTAATTTTCTATAAAATTTTTAGTTGACAGACACTTGCTTCTGTGTGTTCATAATTGGACTGCATAAATCATGTGTCTTGTGGAGATAATTTTTGGTGTTTTTAAAACAAACAAGAATTCTGATGAATGCTATTGTTCAATTTCAATTTTAAAACTGAAAATGATGCAATTATAATTAAGTTTACTTCATTATTGAATATTTCGTGGTGTTAATAAGAGAGTTCTACAATTTATATGTTCTATACCTCTCCATTCTTTTATCCTCCATTACTTATATTTTTCTGGTTTTGACACCATTACAAATGTTTACTACTGGCTATGTAAATTATTACTATATCCAGTAAGGTAGCTTGGTGGGCAGTACCATTATTCTTGGAAGCCAATTCTATACCACAGCAGCTGACATTAATTTAATACTGTAAATGTTACCACTATTCTTAGGTTTTATAATGGTGGATTATTAAACAACAACAACAACTAATGTTCCCACACTTATAATCTCCCTAAAATCACACTAAATGTACACCCAAATAATTTTCATTGTATTAGGATAAGGAAAATAGAGATAATGATCTTACCAGATTCCAGATAATATATTCAATCTTGAAAATCTTACCAAAATATGTGTCTGTCTGAACATATTGCTGAGTGCCTCCTGAGTTTTATGGAGGAGGCCCTACAAATGAGGGATTTTGGAGCTTATAAAGGGTTGTTTCATTTAAGAAGCTCAAAAATCTTCTGCTTTACATTTTCTTTAGATGCCTACCAAGGATGCTGATTGGAAATACAGAGCCTGCCTTCAAAATCTTAGAAAATTGGTAAAAATTATGCATTTAATGAGTCAACTTCAAGTCGATATTCTACCCAAATATGACAATTCATTCTACTATGCAACTTATATTACATCCAATTTCATTATCTCAAACTGCCTATCAGAAGTGAGGCAATGAGATAAAATTTCATCATTATAAAAATGCTTTTAACTTGATTGTTAAAATTGTGAAATTTCACTCCCATTATGAAATACACAGAGAAAAATTAAAACTTGAAAATTAGATCCTTTTTCATATAAAAGTACAAATAAATAAATGTCCCTAAAATTAATGTCTGCCTCATACTGAAGAGTTGAACTTCAGTGAAATTAAAGTAAAAAAGTCATTCATTCTAAGTACTTATCTCTACTGAATCTCATTTAGAAGACTTTGAGATGTTCTAGTACAAATTAGCTTCCTGTCTTATCTCTAACTTGGAATAACTTTCACTGAAAAAGATGTGGTTCTTTTAGGCAAGCCCCTTCTGTGTTGAATCAAGGCATAGTCTCTGAAAATTTTAAATAAGTAGAAGCAGTATTAGATCACACAATGCTATTAAGTACTTCCATTATTTATCACCATTTAGGAAACAAATGAATTCTTCCTTTTTAGAGTAGTTGTCCCTGGCAAAATTATGTTCCTAGAACTCAATATTTAGAGGTGTCATAATATGAAGCAATAATTCCATCACATTTGAATGCACAAAACTATATTTTAAAAACTGTGGTTTCAGCTTTAGCAGATATAAATCAGTGTAGTCACTCAGCCTAATGCCCATGACTTTAGACTATAACTCAATTGTATAAGTGTGGAAAACTGGATATCCACAAGTACAGAACAGAAACATGGTCCCTACCTCTCACTATGTACAAAAGTCAACTTGAAATTCATTAAAGACCTTCATGTAAGACCTGAAACTTTGAAACTACCAGAGGGAACAAAGGAGAAATATTGCTAGATCTAGACATAGGTAACAACTTACTGAATAGAATTCCTATTGCTAAAATAATAACAATAATTGGCAAATTGGATTGCATTAAACTAAAATGTCTATGCTTAACAAAGAAAACAGAGTGAAGAAACAGAGTATAGAATGACAGAAATATTTGCCAGTTATTCATTTGACAGGGGATTAGTATACAGAATATAAAAAGAACTTAAGCCAGTTACTAGGATACATGCCTGTAATCCCAGCTACCTGGACGCCTGAGGCAGAAGATCCACAAATTTGAAGACAGACGCAGCCTGTCAACTTAATGAATGTGTGTCTCAAAAATGAAATATGAAAAAGGGAGTTAGGGAGTGCAGATCAATCATAGATCACTCCACCAGCAGGTTAAAGGCTCTGGGTTCAACCCCCATTACTGAAAACAAACAAACAAAAAAACACCAAAAGAACAAATATTTCAATTACCAAATAGGCACATGAACTGAATATACACTTTTCAAATGAAGAACTAGAAATTTTCAACATCTTTAGACATTGAAGACAAACAAGTCAAAACTGTGTAGAGATTCCATCTCTTCCTAGTCAGAATAGCTACCATCAAGAACGCAAAAAGCATCAAATGTTGCCAAGGATAGGGGGAAAAAAAACTCTTACACAGTGTTAGGAGGAATGTAAATTGGTATAGCTCCTATGGAAATGAGTATGGGGGTGACTCAAAAATCTAAAAATAGAATTACCATATGATCCCCCTATACCACATCTGGGTATATACCTAAAGAAATAAAAGTCAGTATACAGTAGAAATAGCTATTGTGGCATTATTTACAATAGTCAAGTCATGCAATTAGCCTAGGTACCCATTAATGGACAAATGGATAAAATGTAGCATATATACACATCGTTATTCAGCTATTTAAAAAATGAAATAATTTTATTTACACTAAATTAATGGAAGTATATCACATTATGCTAAGTGAAATGAGCCAGATTCAGAGATACAAGTATCACACTTTCTATTATATGAGGAATCTTAAGAAAAAAGATGAAAGTAGGACAACTATTACAAAGTAGGAAAGCAACCAGAGGTAGATAAAAATGGGATAAGGGTAGAAAATTGGGGGGATAAATAAGATAAAAGTATTCATTTGAGTTACGAGTCCATTAACATTATACTGAATTTCAGGTAGAGCTTGTTAATGAAAGGAAATGTTGCTAAGGACTTTGAAATATAACTATAATTGTAAACTATATATTTAAAAATAGCATAAAGTGAAAATTCAATAGTGTTCAATATGTTCAAAGATTGTGTAACTATCACTACTGTATAATTCCAAAATATTTTCATTCTCTATAAAAAAATTTTGTACCTGTTAGGTGTCATTCTTTATTTCCTATCCTTTGTTGTTGTTGTTGTTAGGTGCTGTCGATTTGAGTCCGACTCATAGTGACCCTCATAGGGTTTCCAATGGCTGACTGTTTCAGGATTGCCTTGGGAGTGGGTTGCCACGTCCTTCTCCCATTTTGTGGTGCTGAGAATTGAACTCAGGGCCTCAGAGACTGCAGAGCAGTGCTCTACCAACTGAGCTAAATCCCAGCCCACATTTCCTATCCTATTAGTTGTTATTAGGTGCCATGGAGTCGGTATCTGACTCATAGTGACCCTGCTTACAACAGGTGAAACAGTATTGTTACTGCTTCTCTGCTACTCATAAGGCTTTCAATGGCAGATTGATTTTTGGGAGTGGTTTACCCGCTCCTTCCCCCAAGGCTAGGCTAGAAATTTCATACAAGTTTGCCTAGGCTGAAAATTTCATACAAATAGAATCATACAATTAAGCAAAAGAGATGGTTAAGATCATTTTGTGTTTATACTGTTCATTTTGTGGCTTTATGGTATCTTTGTATTCTTCTTAGATTTATACTATTCCTTTTTGGTCTGGAGTTTAGCTCAGTGGGTAGGGTGCTGCTCCACACTCTCTGAAGACCCAGATTTGGTCCCCAGCACTGCAAAAATGCGAGAAGGATGTAGCAACCACTCTTGAAGCAATCCCCAAACAATCAGCCATTGAAAACCCTATCAGAGCTGCTATGAGCTGGACATGACTCAACTGCACCCAAGAACAATATTCCTTTCTATAATATTACCATTTATGTTTGTAGGGTTTTTGATACAGACATACTGAACATTTGCCTTAAAACTATCATAGATATTATGGGTGGAATTGCATCCCCCAAAATTCAAAGGATCAACCCCAAACTCTAATGACACTGTATTAAGTGACAGGGTCCTTAAGAAGATAATTAATGTTAAACTAGTTCATACAGGTAGGCCACAATCCAAATAGAAATTGTATTCCTTATGAGAAGAGGAAGAAACACCAGGAGTACGTGAGGATACAGAAGAGATTATGTATGGACATAATGAGAAAACAATAACCTGCAAGGAAAGGAAATGCCTTACTAAGTATTAAACCTGCATGCACCTCAATTTTAGATTTTAATCCATTGAACTGTGAAAAAATACATTCTGTTAATGTGAACCAATATTTTGTATTTTGTTATAGCATTCTACACAGAATATGTGTCATTAGATATCACTTTATATTTCTTAACAAATAAAATGTCTCACTCACAATTGTGGCAAACAGTTTCTTCCCACCCTAACTACAGACTTCCTCCATTTCTCTATTCTACTCAGGGTACCTTAAGTCACTTGGCACAACAGAAAAAATTTGAGGAGCCTCTGGATTTGCATTGAGTTATCATTCTTCCATATTTATTTCCCAAGTCTATATGCTATTTTAAAGATATGCTCTTCTGTGTTTTAGTTCTTATTTATAGATATTTGACAAATTAGCCCTAACCCCTACAGTTGAAGCATCTTATATTTGTTATACAGTAATCATTTTCAGTCCTGAGCCATTCCAGAAGCTCTGAGAAGTGGTGGGTGAGGGCTGTCCTCCTGCGATTGTCTGATTTCTAATCTCTCTAAATAATGAGGCTCATTTGTTTATCTACTAACACTTCTCTTCAACGTTTGGTTACTTCAGAGTCATTCGCTACCTCTCTTTGTCACCTGTTCTGATTGGATCACAGGTTTCAAACTCAAAGCATAGGTTCTGAATTTCTTCTACAAACTATTTTATTTACATTTCATTTCAGCCAACAAGAATGTTTTATTATTTGAACTAAGTATTACAATTATCAACTTTGATATTAGGTACCATGGCGCATGCCTTTTATCCCAGCTATTAAGGAGACTATGGCAAAAGAACTGTGAGTTCAAGACTAGAGGCAGCCTTCATAATTTAGTGAGACTCTGTCTCAAAATAAAAATTAAAAAAGGGGCTGGAGTTGTTGCTCAGTAGTAGAATACCTGAGCACTGAGATCAATCTGACACCAGTATTCAAAAGAAATTTAGCATCTTAGTTCTTCCTTCAAAAATTGTAGATTTGGCAACACAAACTATTACAAATCTACTGGAGATGAGTACTATTGCCTAATTTTTATGCGAAACATGAGCGTTTCCTTCATACAATGAATGTCTCCTCCTATATATAGTTCCCTATGCAGTCCTTATATGTTTTTGAGCTTACATAATGAATGTGTTATTTAAAAAAAGTAGTAGAACTAGTGTGAACAGATGTGCAAACTGGGCAAAAAACAATCCTCTATAATGGAATATACACAGGTTATTAAGTTCATGATGTTGCTCAGGTTTGTACCCAGGTTTGTGCACAACTATTTGCAGGCATTCCTGGACTCATTTTTTTTATCAAGTTTTTCTTTTGTCCACGAAACACAAAGATGCTCAAGGCAAAGTGGTATAAAGTTCTGCTTAGCTTTTTGGAAAAAGAAAGGGAAAAATCATCAGGTAAATAAAACACAAAGTAAGACCTCAATGAATCATCATATCACAGCAACATATAAAGAACAATATAATTGATATGTTGTCTATGAGAAAAAATACTTAATAAAAACATTATAAGGAATTATTTTTTAAAAAATCCTCAATTATGGAATAGTCTAGACAGAGAAATAATCTATCACAGACTCTTTTCCCTTGAAATTCACCTATTGAAATCCTAATCCCAAACTGGGTCATGTGGAACACAACTGTATTCCCAGGTACTCCAAAAGCGGAAGCAGGAGGGTTAAGAGATTGAGGTCAGAGGCAGACTGGCAGCCTGTATAACTTAGTGAGATGTTGTCTCAAAATACAAAGGAAAAAAAGAGGTTGGAGTTGCAGCTCAGTGGTAGAGTGCAGAGCACTTGCAAAAGCATGTGCAAAGCCTTGTTTTCAATACTCCAGTACTGAAAACAAAAATTCTAACCCCCGTGTGATGATATTAGGAGTTAGAGAATTTGTGGGGCAGTAATAAGGTCATGAGTGTAGAGCCCTCATACATGGGATTAGTGCCCTTACCAAGAGATTGCAGAGAATTCTCCAGCCCTCATTCCATCGTGTGAGGATTCAAGAAGTCAGCTATCTGCAACACAGAATAGAGCCCTTGCCAAACTGGAGCATGCTGTAGACTTGACTTCCAGCCTCCAAAACTATGAGAAATAAATTTCTGTGGTTCAAAAGACACTCTGTCCTTTGTCCTCTACTGCAGCACCCCAAGCTGAATAAGCCATAATCTAAATCAGGGTTCCAGGGCCCTTGCTCCTGTTTGATTAGGGACCAGGTCCCAAAGCAAGAGGTGGACCAGCTAGTGAAGCCACATCTGTATTTCCAGCTTCTCTCCATCACTCATTACCACTTGAGTTCACTGAAAAAATTTCTCCTGTGAAACTGGTCCCTGTGCCAAAAAGGTTGGGGACCACAGTTCTAGATAATACTGAGAAAGATTATAATTGCTGGATCAATAAAATAGTGCAGAGCTGCAAACTGAGAGGTCAGTTTCCTTCTTAATCTTTCTAAGATGTGTTGCCCTGACCAGTCAAAAAAGTGATTAAACTAAACTGTTATTAAGAACTCATTTTATATTAATATTCTTTGATTATAACATATATCACCAACTCTTTTAATTCCTAACTCCCAAGCATTGACTAGTGAGTGCTCTTTTATGTTTTTTTTTTAAGAGAAGCTTTCAGAAAAATGAAGTTGGAGTCAGAGAACTCTTGTTGTTGTTAGGTGCCATCCATTCGAGTCTGACTCATAGCGACCCTCATAGGGTTTTCAAGGGCAGATTGTTTTGGGATTGCCTTGGGAGTGGATTGCCACATCCACCTCCCATTAGAGAAATCATAGGCCCACTTATTTTACTTGTATTCTAATTTTTTGCTAAAGAGGAATTGTTGTTGTTGTTGTTGTTGTTGTTAGGTGCCACTGAGTCGGTATCTGACTCATAGCGACCCTCATAGGGTTTTCAATGGCTGACTGTTTCAGGATTGCCTTGGGAGTGGATTTCCAGGTCCTTTGCCCATTTTTGTGGTGCTGGGAATTGAACTGGGCACCTCAGAGAATGCAGCACAGTGCCCTACCAACTGAACTAAATCCCAGCTCAAAAGACAATTTAGTGTGCCTTTTCTATGTTTTTGGAAGCCACTGCAGATTTGAGTTCTCTTTAACAGTAAACACTAATCACACTTTCTCCTTCACTCCACATCTTTAACACATGGAGAACATGAATGGGGAGGAATAGCCCAGGAGACACCTGAGAAAGAGACCTATATTTAGTAACTACCAGTGGCATAAGTGGGAGTAGGACCTGGCGAACCACTCCCAAAACAACTAGCCGTTGAAAACCCTATGAATAGCAAAGACACACTGTCAGATATAGACCTGCAAAATGAGCCCCCAGGTTGGAAGTCTCTCAAAAGACTACTGGGGAAGAGTTGCCTCCTCCAAGTAGAATCTATTGTGATGACGGAAATGGAGTAAAACCCCAGGGACCTCCATTTGCTGATGTGGCACAACTCAAAATGAGGAGAAACAACGGTAAACAGCCATTGATAATTGGAACATGGAATGTATGTAGTATGAATCTAGGAAAATTAGAAGTTGGAAAATGGGAATACTAGAACACCTAATTGTGCTCATGAGAAATCTGTATGTGAACCAGGAGGCAGTTGTTTGAATAGAACAAGGAAACACTGAGTGGTTTAAAGTTGAGAAAGGTGTGCGTCAGGGCTGTATACTTTCACCCTATCTCTTAAATTTATATGCTGAGCAAATAATCTGAGAAGCTGGACTTTATGAGGAATAACATGGCATCAGGATTGGGGGAAGACTCATTAACAACCTGCATTATGCAGATGACACAACTCTGCTTGCTGAAAGTGAAGAGGATTTAAAACATGTACTGATGAAGATCAAAGATCATAGCCTTCATTATGGGTTGCGACTAAACATCAACAAAACAAAAATCCTTACAATTGGATCAGTATGCAACTTCACATTAAATGGAGAAAAGATTGAAATTGTCCAAGATTTTGCTTTGCTTGGCTCTATAATCAACACCCATGGAAGCAGCAGTCAAGAAATCAAAAGGTTCCTTGCTCTAGGGAAAGCCGTGGCAAAAGATCTCTTTAGGGTATTGAAAAGCAAAGATGTCCCATTGAAGAATAAGTTACATCTGAGTCATGCCATGGTATTTTCAGTGGCATCATATGGTTGTGAAAGCTGGACATTGAACAAGAGAGACAGAAAAAGAATTGATGCTTTTGAATTGTGGTGCTGGAGACCTCTATTGAATATACCATGGACTGCCAAAAGAACCAACCAATCTGTCCTAGAACAGCTGCATCCAGAGCGCTCCTTGGAAGCAAGAATGGCCAGACTGCGTCTTACATATTTCGGACATGTAGTCAGGAGAGATCAATCCCTGGAGAAGGACATCATGTTTGGGAGAGTGGCAGGTCAACTCAAAAGAGTGAAATCCTTCACCAGATGGATTGACACAATGTCTGCAACAATGGGATTAAACATTAATAAAATCATTTGCCTGACACAGAATTGGCAAGTGTTTCGATCTGCTGTACATAGGGTCACTATCCACTCGATGGCACCTAACAACAACAACAAGTGGCATAAATACTACTATTTCATTTCCAGGGGGAAAAAGCATTCTTTCTACCTTCTCATATTCTCAAGTCTCCTCTTCTTTCATTTCTTCAATCTTGTTCCCATTTCCCTGAATTCTTCTCTTTTCAGTACTCAAGGGACTCAGCAGAAAAATGACTTTGTGCCTTCCTTCCATCTAAGCCTCATTTCTTCAAAATAAGTTATTCTTTCTTTACATATTCAAAATACATTTTAGAAAAAATTATACTTCTAAGAATTTTCAGAAGTAAATTAAAATAAGAATTATAACACATTAAACACATTTTAATGCAATGTATTAGGCAATCAATATTCAGGTCTTCAATACTTTATTGAATGTCCATTATTAAATCTAGAGCAACAAGCAAATAATGAAAAGCCAGCATAAAAATCAAGGTCAACTGAGATATAGTGCTGGCAGAAATGTAGATCATATTTATGAGATTCCTTTACTGTCTCTGAGTATGTATACATGTTCTATGAGAGCTAGAAAGGAATCTGAAATTAGCTGTGATAGAGAATCTATTCAAGAATCATGAATTCAGAGGATCTTTCTATTCAGAGTGTGTCTTCCTAGAATCCAAAGGAAAGTCCACTAAACAGTATATTTTTTCTGAGACTATGCTTAAATTCTTCCTAAATTGAAGACATTTTTTCCATGTATTAATGAGTATATTCTTGTTTTTTGCTATTTTAATATTTTTCCTTTAAATTCAATCTTTCTAATTTTAAGTAGAGAGTCATTATATACCATTCTTTGGAAGTGCTAATTGTTCATTAGAAAAATAAAAAGTACAGAAAGATGAGTTTTCATTTCAGTAACTATATTTTATTATTTTAGTAAACTTCCTTTCCACACCATTTAATAAGCCCCGTACATGTGTACTTAAAATATTTAGGCATTTGGCCTTTCCTCTGTAGGTCTCATGTTGCTGCTTTGAAAATCTTTTTTGCCCTATTCCTCAAATCTAAAATAATATCAGTCCCCTATTTTTTTCTTCTAATTCTGTGTAATTGATACCTGTTTTCCTGTTGCTTTGTTCATGATTCCCCCATTTTCCAGGGAGCTTTTCATGAGTATGAAGGCCCACTGTGATCGATGTGTTTTCAACTTTACTGTTTATATCCTATGTTACTTGACAGAGATATACTCTAATGTACAAAGTTCCAGAAGAAAAAACTTGGAACAAAAACTCAAGTTTCTGCTTCTCCATTTAAAATGTCCAAATCTATGACTTTTCCACCTATAAACTGAGCTGAACAAATCTTTTATTTCTGGGGTATATTGAGAATGAAAAGAAGGAAAGTTGCACAACTTGTTAAGTGTGTATGATTTGTCTTTAAAAATATTGTAGGCTTTATGGGGATTGGGAATGAAGTCCCTAAAATTTTTCCTACTTTTGGCCTAAATCTCTGAACAATATTAGTATTCAATAAACATACATTGATTGGTTGAATCCAAAATAATCCTGTTTAAATCAATTCTGAATCTCTGGTAATAATCAACTATACTTGGCTTTCTAGTACCTGTAATAAGCAGATATTGATAGCAGCTGTATAAAGCCATGTATCATTATTTTTTTTTCTTCTTGTATTACTTTAGAAAACGCTGAGCTTTGGAAACTGGAGAGAGGGATTTTCAGAAGGTTATTTGTTTTTCTTTCTATAAAGTAACAATTTTCTATTAGCTTCATATTTTGGAAAGGTAGAAAAAGAAAATTTGATGAGAAAAATCTGTTTTCAACACCATAGGACACATTTAATTGAAAATTTTTTCCCAGACTTTCAGGTAAAAATCTTACTCGGTGCTACAAATATCACTTTTAAAATACCTACTTCAGTTATTTAGCATAATATAGTTTCTCATCACAAAATATTCTTTTGCCTTTTTGATGGAGAACTGTTTCTAGAAATATCAGCTCATATATAGTTATTTTATCTTTGAATTTCTATAGAAATAACTTATTGTGTAGAACTTCATTGGCATTAGATGCTGTCTACATTGATTAGTTTTTTTTTTTGTTTTATTAGCAGTCATATGAGCTCCATATGGACAAAGAAAGTGCATTGTCTTTTTAGCAGAAGAAGTAGGTTGTGCAATGACCCACAAATTAATTCTTGTTCTATGAATGTTAGTTGGTATACAGATAAATAAATAAATAAGTAAATGACATTTAAGATATAGTTAAAGGTCCTGAAATGAGAATATAATCCTGGATTATCTGAGCAGTTCTAAACGCAAATCACACAAATCTTTTTCAGGAGAGAAACAAGAACACATTCACCAATATAAAAGAGAACAAAACAGTGTACCTTGTTAGGCAGATAGTGGAGTAATGTAGTTACAAATCAAGGGATGCTTGAAGGGACTTGTACCAGAATGTACCCCAGAGGCTGTAGAGGTTCTCTGCTCTTTGGCAACATTTTGGCTTAATGATACTGAAATCCCTTTTGACCTTCAAAATTGTGAGACAATAAGTATCTGTTTTTTATGTGGAATTTGTTATCATATTTATATCAGCAGTAGTAATATAAGTAGGTAACATTTTACTTCAGTAGTTGAATGCTTACTGCCCTGTAGAGTCCTTTATGGTTCCTTTTTTCTCTTCCTCATTTTTCTCTTCTAATTTATACCAGACATTTTCCATAGGCAAATGATCTAATCTTTCAACTTTAAGTTTTGTCCATACCAGATTACTCACAAATGAGTTGTTATCCTTGATTTGGAGTACTATATCCTAAACATACTAAATTAAGAATGACATGCTGAGAAATCTTTTTCTTCCCCTAAATTCCATATCTTGGTAAGTTATAATATCCAACTATTAACTCAAATAAGGAATCGAAGAAACAGACTTGATTCTTCATTATTCCTCACCCTACTTTGATGCTATATTTTTCCTGTTCCCATCTAAATTTCACTCCAATATGTACATTTTCATGGTTCCCTTCCACGAGTTAACACAGATTAGGGAGAATGACCCAGGAGCCCACCACCAAAATAAGTACCCACTGAAAATCTTATGAATAGCAGAGAAACACTTTCAGATATAGTATTAAAAAAGGAGCTCCCCAGTTTGGAAGGCAGTCAAAAGACAACTGGTTAAGAATTTATCTTCAAAGTATAGTGGACTCTAATAATAGGAATAGAGTAAAGCTCTTGGACCTCCATTTGCTGTTGTGGCATGAGTCAAAATGAGAAGAAACAATAGTAAACATCCATTAATAACTGTGATGTGGAATGTATATAATGTGAATCTGGAAAAACTAGAAATCATCAAAAGTGAAATGGAGCGAATGATAATTAAGATTCTCAGTATCATTGTACTAAGATGGACTAGTTTTGGCCATTTTGAATCAGATAATCATACTGTCTACAATGCCAAAAATAAAACTTAAAGAGAAATGAGGTTGCATTCATCATTAAAACAGACATCCCAAGATCTATCCTGAGGTACAATGCTATCAGTGATAGTATATTTACATGCCTAAAGTAAGGCCAGTTAACATAACTGTTATTCACATTTATGCACCTACCACTAAGTTCACAAATGAAAAGGGAGAAGTTTACCACCTTTGGAGGTCTGAAACTGATCAAATATGCAATCAGGATGCACCAATAATTAATAATGAGTAGAATGCAAAAGTTGAAAACAAACTTCTTTACCTTCTTACCTTCTTACCTTTTTACCTTCTTTACCAGTGGTTCTTGATCATATGAAGCCTCTTAAAATGTTTTATCATCCACCAATTCCTTTTGGTATAATGACTGTGTACTCCTTCCATCTTCTCTTGATGATTCCTGTCTTGTTTAATATTTTCTCTGAAAAATTCTCCACTATTTCTACCCAACCCTTGAGTTTTGTCTTCTATTCTTTAAGTTTGATAAAAACAGAGTGTGTTCTTCCCATTTGGTTTTCTACCTCCATCTCTTTGCACATGTCATAAAATACTTGATTTTGTCTACTCAGCTGTCCTTTGAAATATTCTATTTAGTTCTTTAATTTCTTTAATTTCTTCAAATCTTCATTTTACTTTAACTACTAGATGTTTGAGGGGAAGTTTCTTAGTCACTTTTGGCATATAATTTGGTCATTTCTGCTTTTCTTGTATTTTAAATAATTTTTTGTTTTCCTCATGAATACTGTCTTTGATGTAATGCTACAATTCATCTGCTCTTTCATCATTGGTGTCTAATGTGTTAAATCTGTTCTTGAGGTAGTCCCTATACTCAAATGGGATATACTTATGTCATACCTTGGCTCTTGCACATTTGTTTTAATTCTCTTCAGTTTCATTTGAGCTTGCATATGAACAGTCATTGGTCTGATCCACAGTCAACATTTGGTCTTGCTCTCACTTCTGATATTGAGGTTTTCCATCATCTCTTGACACAAATGTAGTGCATTTGTTTCTTATGTTCCATCTGGTGAATTCCATGAGTAAAATTGCCATTTATGTTGGTGAAAAATGTAATATATTTACACTGAAATTGTTATTCTAACAATATTCTATCATGTGATATCCAGCAACATTTCTGTCACCAAGGCCATATTTTTCAAACTATTCCAGTTTCATATATATATATATGAAAGGAGGAACCCCATGAAACTCTCTCAATATACAAATAGTTTTATTTTTGGCAGTTAATTATAGTGGAATAAGTATGTAGAATTCTGATGCCTTCTGCTTATAATCTTCTATCATTTCTCCAATGCTTATAAAATTTTCTAAAAAGTATTCTTTTCTTTATATATTCTGATGCCCAAAGCCATACTACCCTGTTGTCCAATCTTGTCAGATCTCAGAAGCTATACAGATTTGGGCCTGGTTAGGAATTGGATAGGAGACCACCTGGGAATACTAGGTGCTATAAGTTTGATGCCTGCAGCTGTAGCACCGTGGCAACAAATCCCATCAGATCTCTGAAGTTAAGCAGGGTCAGTCCTAGTTAGTACTAGGGTGGGAGACCCTGTGGGAACACCAGGTGCTGTAGGCTTGGGAGAAGGACCTGACAACCCATTCCAAGAAAAAAAAAACAGCCATTGAAAACACTATAAATAGCAGAGAAGTACTAACAATAGTGTTCCTCCTGTTATACATAGGGTTGTTATGAGTTGGACACCTACTTGAAAGCACCTAACAATAACATAGGCTTGGGAGAAGGACCCGGCAGCCCACTCCCCAAACAATAAACCTTTGAAAACCCTCTGAGTCTCAGGGAAGCACTGACAATAGTGCTAGGCATGGCATAGTGTCTGGTAGTGTTTCATTCTGTTGTTCACAGGGTCACTATGAGTTGTAACTGACTCAACAGTGCCTAACAACAACAACAACAACAAACATAACCTGATATGATTATTAAACAGAATAAACCTGTATTCTCAAGTCATTATATGTTATGTATTTGATTTTAGATGATTTTCATATATATCTGAGAAAAGCAAGGAATGTATTTTCTTTACAGTGTGTAAGATGTGCATGCTCCAAAGATCAAATGAAGATACAATGAATCATTATGTTTTCCATGAGATCAGTGTATTCAGAACATAAAAACTGTAATCAGCACAAAAATTCCTCAAGCCATTTATTAAATCTGTGACTTCCACATTCTTATTCGTTTGTTGGAAGGTACTTCTAAACCAATTAAATTTATTACTATGTTTTTGTTTGCTTTATTTTGTCTTTGTTTTTTTTTTCCTCCAGTACTATAATCATCATTCATTTTACTCCTTAACCTGTGGGGAGAAAAGTTTATGTGTTTCTACTTCTAACCTGGTTCTAAGTCTTTTGTTTAATAAGACCAAAAGTAAAGACACCTCATTCATCTTACTCCCCTCAGGTACTCTGATTCACATTGCTGAAAGTCAGATTGTCTGATTTTCCTTTGGAGACTTAGCACACTAATGAGCACTCAGGTGTAATTCATTGGAAGAAGTTCTGCAATTGGAAACTCTTACTTATGGTGAAAATGAGCATACTATACCAGTGCAAAATGATTTATTACAACTTTTTGCAATGCCAGCAAAATGGTTCATACTTGCCAATTTTTGCTTTATGTGCAAAACATTTTTTCTTTATCAGTATTCACTGTTTTTCTGATAGTAATTATAGTAGTATTTCCAAACAATATTAGTTCTGAAAAAAGATTGGCTGCTCTAGTGGAAAACGTTTGTTGAGGCAACATGCCTATGACATGAATCTTTTGACAAAATATAAATAAACCTTTATTTATATTTTAAAATTTCATAAAATGTAATACCATAATCCTATATACTAGAAAAGATGGATTCACTTAAAATGTGAGTATATATACACAGATTTTCTATTAATACACATTCACTGAAACTGCCTAACAGACTTAATCTGTAAACCACTCAATTTTACAATGTTCCTGTATCTCATAAAATGTCTAAGTTATTTTAGATTTTGGTTTAATCTTTTTACATTTTAGGTTTAAAATATTTAGCTTGACAGCTGTAGAGGCCACATTAATATATGGAGGCTTATCTCATTTCAGTGTTTCTGTAAAATATATAATAATAAATATGTCAGTGGTAAAAATAGATTACCTTTTTAAAGAAAGATGGACATCATTCTTTTCTGGACAGATCACTAGCAGAGTGTTATAAATTTTCCATTTTTATTCCCATTGTTGTAATTTGTCAGAAGGAAGCTTCTAAAGAGATATTAAATGATATTCTGTCTTCTGTATTAGGTAAAACTTTATCAAATGATGAGTTATCTGTGCCCACTGTACAAATATTGAAATTAAAATTTAGCTAAAGGAAGATTTTCTTTATAAAAAAATCCTTCACTAGCATGAGCTTTTGCAGTGACTTCTTTGTATAAATTCTACTGACGATGACTCTGATGCTGCTTCTAGAGCACCTTAAGAACTTAACTTCACAGACTTCTGAATTAAAATCACAGATTTAACCTTAGCCTCTGTGGGGTGATGGTTATGCAGCCTACCCAGCATCAGTTCAAGGAACTTTATTTAGCACTGGAATGGCTGGTTCAATAAGAAAGGTGGTGAAACTGCCTATGTTAGTGACTAGAGTCTTGACTAGCATCAATAAAGTCTGGAGATAGTCCCAGTCTTGGCATTGACTTCTTTGAGACCAGAGCATTTTGTTCCATTTCTCAAGGCTGCAGTTTTTTGCATGTATAATTAGGGAATTGAACCGGATGATTTTCAGTCCCTTGACAAGAAATTTTATGACTCTTTAATATACTTCATTCCAGGAGAGGATATCATGCTATTAAATTTTATTGCATCTATTTGTAAGTTGTGAGGATCCATTTATTTTTCTTATTTCATTTGCCCAATTTGGTTTTAATCAAAGAAAACCAACATCTTTGACAAAATACTTAGACTCAGTAACTAAATATAATCCTTATGAAGGTGGTAATATTTATGTTTTATTCACAGATTTATTTCCAGTCTATAAAATGCCCAGTATAAAGCTAGATGCCCACATAATATTTCTGGTATAAATAAATGAATGAATGACCCATCACATAGAGTCTCTTGCTTTTAATGATAAGGAAAACACTTTTCATTTGTCAAATATTTATTCTTTATTTTTCTAGAGATTGGAAAGAAAAACTGTTTTTATCTTTTCTTTTCCAATGCAACAGTCAGAAATAGGCAAATCATCACTGTTATCCCAGGGAAATTGGATCATCCATGGGAAAATGAAGATGATAGTAATGATGATGATAGTGATGATGATGACAATGATGATGATGATGATGAGAGCCATACATGCTAAGTGTGTTGTATGCAATTTATATTCTTACCAAAATCATATCAAGTTGGTTTTCTTCTTAGTAATATTTTGAACAGAAAACCAAAGCCCCAACATATTTAACATTTGCCAGATCATAAAGTACATAAGTCATGTACTTAGTAGCCTTTTTTATCTACTTTGAAGAAGATCTTTATTACACACAGGCATGCATACAGGTAAACACACACACACACACACAGATATACACACATACTTTTCCAAAATATATCTTAGTTGACTCCTTAAGATAAACCTAAGCATTATCTTT